>OMKZ01054652.1:2237-38346 GCA_900302535.1 Neoniphon sammara
CCCCCTTAAAAAAAAAAAAAAAAAAAAAAAAGTAAAACCACAGGCTATTTCTATTCCTGTCTATGTGTCAAAGCCACATCTATTACAATCAAACGTCTGTCTTTAGAATCAGGAGAGTTTCAGATGTCGTGCGTGAACTCTCATGTTTGAGCTCTGACATTCTGCAAGGCCCAAACACAATGCCTAAGTATTTTCCCTTTCAAAAACCACCGCCTAATCTCCTTCGTGCAATGAAGTCACTCAATTCAGAGCAGCAAGACACAGGGAACAATAAACACGGCATGTGAGGAATGTAGGAAGTGAAACTGCAGTGACATGTGCAGGTTTGATGGAGAGAGGAGGAGGGAGGCGGCAGCTTTGCCTCCGATTCACCTTCGCTCTTTGACACAGAAAAACACCAGACTTAATGGTTTAGAGAGGAGGGCTTGTGACTGGTCATCAGTCTTATTCAAGAGGCAAATTACGTTTGGCATTTCTGCTGCAGTGCCCTTGAGCAAGACACTGAACTCACAACTGTACTAGAGCAGCTTATATGATAAGAACAGAGAGACTTTATTGTCCCCTTAGGGATTTTTTTTTTAGCTCAGTGTCTAACAGTACAAAACTGCATTTATAGAAGATAGTTGCCGTGTGTAAGTGTGTGTATGTGACCTTCCCCCCATCTAAAGATGTAGGTATAACAGTCTTCTCAATTAACTATCATAGTGAAATAATGCTAAACATAAAAAAATAACATGAAGTTACATGTTTCCCAATACAGCATCACACTTAGCTCTGGTTCAACAAATATTCTCACGCTAGCTTGTTTGAACAGGTTAGTGTGTTCACACACTGCTTCTATCTATGAGAAACTGTCTAAATAAAGAGCAAAAAGGAAAATAAGCATGACACTAAAAGTGGCATTTGAGACACTGGTGTTTGTCTTTGACTTGCTATATCTGGCATATTGGTGAGGGGAATTGGCAAGTACGTGTTGGCTGAAATAGTCAACTCACTAAGTGTTTGTTGACTGGAAAATGAGTAGGCGCACCGTCATATTTGTACTTCCCTAAACAGCAGTCTGAAACCTGCGAGTGCGTTTGTTGACGCAGGGAGCATGAGTCTGTCGGCTGGCAGCAGCAAAAAAAAAAAAGAGGGACTGCTTTATCCTCACTTCCCCTGATGTCTATTTCCACTGCTTTCCAAGCTATTTCAGGCTCAGATACAGTTACAGAAAACAGAGGAAAAAAAACAAAACAGATGGTACATCAGCGGCTATTCATTAGTAACTTTATTTTATTGCTTACCAACTTTGAGTCCTGCTAGCTGGGCAGGGCTGTCATCATGCACCTTGCACACAAATGTGCACATCTCCACTGAGTTTTGGTCCTGGTGGTGCAAGCCATATGTCTGGAAGAGACAAAATCATACTCAATACAGGAATCCACAGAGAAAAAAGGCAACTGGAAAACATTAGAAATACTTCCTACTTGTCTACCAATAGCAATGGTATTTCACAATGTGATTGATGTCAAAAATTGTGAAACCCTGTAGCCATGTAATGCAACCTGATAAACCACTGAGGACTGATGCACATTGACAAACTGAGGAAACTGTGACAGACAATGCAATGAGCTCGCTCACACTGAGATAAAGCAGCAGAGTAGATAGTATCGCTCTGTATGCAGGCTGCTAGCACAAACATGCAAACTAAGACATTTGTTCCTCTTGTCTGGCTAATCAGAAATCACTCACTGGCTTTTTCAATGTCTAGCATAAAAAGGAAACTTAAAGCAGCCATTTCATAAACCATAAACCCATTTGAAAATATTTGTTAACCTAAGTAAAAAATATGTTTTGCCTTGGCAGAGTGAAAACTAGACAAATTTGTTGTAAACAGTTCATTTTGTCACTAAGATCACTGCTTTGGTTATTATTAACTCTGTTTCTCATTTGATCACTTTCAAAATGACCTCATGTCCTTATAATTCATCTGTCCCTTTGAAAGCTGTTATGTTTTGTTGTCTTAGTAACCATATGTGTTGGTTCAATGTGTTATTTGCATGCGCTTCCTTTTTTTCCAGTCGGCGCACAGTCTCTCTGAGGAAGAGCAGGCTCTGCAGGGTACAGATAGACTTCCACTTGTCACGGGACTATCAGTCAACATGACATTGTTGTCACAGCACTCGGTCCGGGGTTTGCAACTCAGGGCCTTTCCCTAGCCAAAGGGACTGTCAGTCACTCTGACAAAATGATGAACGATTCTCAATAAATGTCTCGAGGCTTGGGAACAGAAGCCTACAGACGAAAGAGCACACGAGCTATCGAGCCTCTCGCCTGTTACTGAAATTGTATTAAAATAAATTGGTAAAACATGAATCCCAGCGTGGATGAGTGTCTCTCATGAATATTTGCAATGATTCAGATCGGCCTGTACTTTTGCCCCTACTTCAATCAGCTTCCTTCTCAGGGGCCTGATAGAGAAACATAACATGCAAATCATTCCTCAGATGCAAATACTGTATTTTCATATTGTATCCTGGCACTGCCGCCATAGCGATGCCACCACCACCACAACGTTTAACAGTTGAGACATTTAGGCAGGAAAGCCACGAGGAAACACAGGACTCTAAAATCATCTGTCTCTTGACCGTCAGACTGGCCTCGATGATTTCACTTCCTTAAGGCCACAGCCAGGCAGGAAGGGAGGGAGCCTCCATCGAAACCGTAAATAGAACAACAAATCCGTTCTGAGGAAAAACTGTATTCCACAATGCCAAACGAGCCAAACCAACACTAAGTATTTCAGACAAGCATTTGAAGAATGGCTATCAACCGAGGCCCGAATAACAGAGCCGACATTGTGAGGCGCGGCGCTTCAGGGAGACATGAGCGGGCCGAGAGATGGGAGAAATACTGGGGTCAAATGTGCAAACCGTCTGTCTGCTGAGCGGGCGAGAGCAAAGCAGGTATGACATGGGAGGCGTGTGAGCAAACCACACAGTTTAAAAAATAGACACCGGGGGAGAACTGCCCTCTTTTCTCTCAAGTCATGGGACTAGCATTATCCAGTATTTGACAGATGCGTGACCTTTCACCCCACCGGCGCAGGCACACGCTCAGATTAAGGGATTTACAGGCTAAGATCCACACGCGCTGGTCACTTAGTTTCATCTCTGTTAACAGAAATGTAACAGGCCGGCGAAATCCTGTTAAATGGCACTCAAAGGGCCATAACCCCCTTCGATCTCCCCGCTGTAATCCTCTTACCTGGATCTCGAAACCGAACGTCTCCTCGTCGCTCTTCTCCAGGACCACCACCTTTCTGAAATCAAAGAGGGGGCAATTTAATTTAATTTCTCATTGTGGCCGACTATTCTGCATAGACTGGTGGCATCACGGCCTGCTTTATCCCCTCGGGCTCCCAGCTACAGCAGCTGAGAGTCTCCCTGAAAAAGCAATGTCAGCTATGTGATTAAAGTGGCAGCAAGCATTGAGGAGGGCTTCCATAATCTCTGTGGCCACAAAACCTCTCAGGGTTATCTGCTCAGGGATTTATTCTATGTATGAAAAGGCCTTGAAAGACATCCTGAAACCTCGCAGTCACATAACAGAGCAAGAAAAAAGATCGTTTATCCATCAGCATTTAGTCTAATGGTGATGATATTTTGAAAAGATAATCAGAAAAGGCAAATGAAAAAAGCACGACTGTACATAAAATCCACAATACAAAACCAGGACAAGAGGAGAGCAACAGGATGTTAATGACACACAATGAAATCCTCTCTTCCATATGTGCTCTTGTTTAAATTGCATAACAAGATATATGTGTGGACAGGGAGCGGACAAGAGTTCCTCTGTGCCCAGAAGGATCCGTACGTCACGACAAAAGAGCAAATGCACAAGGGTCAGCTGGACCGAGGGACGTCAAGACTGCATCTAACAGCCAGAGCCAGTCAGGGACATGAAAATTCATGAAAACATTTGAGAAAAATCATACTTGGCAATGGCTATTAATGCAAAAGTTCACTGTTTTAATGCTCGCTTTGATCACTGCTCATGCCAAGAAACTCAAGAGGCCCTTAACTGACTGTAAACCCTCACTGTCTGTCTGAGATGAGGCTGCTCACTTAAGGAATTTATTTATTTTTTTGGATGAAAATATTACACTGCAAAAAAATCCATCTTCATTTAGTCATTTATTCTCAAATTCAGTCTTAAAAATTTTGTTTTTCTTCAAACAAGTGAAAAGATTTTCCAGTGGTACTGAGATAATCCCACTTGTGTCCAATGTAAATATATTGAAACAAGGCAGATTAGTCCACTAAGTATCAAGAAAACAACATTTGTTTCAAGAAAATTATGGAAATAAATTTTAGATTTTAAGACTGAACATGAGACTAAATGACTTGTGAAGATGGAGATTTTTTAAGTGTATCTTGAATTTGGATCAGGTCTAAAGGTAGAGAGGTAGAATCCAAAGAGAAAAAGGGGAAACGTGAATGAACGATGAGACCGGGAGTGGGAGATGCGTACCTTTGTGGCTCTGGGGATTGCGTCAGGGGTTTCCACTTCTGCAGTCCACCTCCCTGTTAGAGAGAAAACAAAAGACATGAGGCATGAAACCGCAAGACACCTGCGTGAGTTCAGTCAAGACCCACATCACACACCGGGAGGGTAGAGGGGGTTTCCCTCCAACTTTCCAGGACGAGATGCACCTACGTTTGCACATCTACCAGTCTATCAAGTCTTTGAGCTGCACACGTGTGTACGGTGCGCCGTGTTTGTATGTTCAAGTAACTGGGCCACAGTGCGGGTATGGAAACATTTGTACTAAAACCAGAAATGCGTGTCTGGCTGCTCTTTGTTTACCACATGTGCAGTCACAACATAAGAGGAGCACTTAATAGCATCTATATTTAGCCTTGGTTTTACATCAAGTCAGCTGGTTTGCATGCTTAAACAGCTTATACATCTTATATTTTCTGTCATTATCTCTGTTTTTACTAATCGGGGAAGACCTTACACAATCACAGGGTCAGGACCCCACCCTGCCTCACCTTGCTGTCAAAACAAGAAAGCTATTTCTTTATTTAGGCTACTCTAAATCACTTCATAATCAATCCACCTCTGTTTTACCTCAGTGATCTGCAATGCTGCTCCTATGAAAGGCAGCTTTGTGCTACAGTCTCCCTGGGTAGTAAATGTTGCTTTCTTTATTTCCCAACACTTACAGAATTGTCCCAGGCCCTTCTCAATGAGTGCATTTATTCCCAAATACCCTGAGAGACTGATGGGGGTGGCTGGAGCAGGATCCTGGTCCCTGTGCACAATGCACTGTTGTAGCCCTTCACCCTGGCCAATAGAGAGATGGAGTACGGACGGTCGTGCCTCTCTCTTTACAGTGTACTTCTCTCTTTGCTCTCTCAGCTTTGGATCTAATTTCACAATCAAAATATCCCCTTTTGTCAGTCTTCCTCCAGAGGAAATAAAGGTGCGGCCCTTAATCAAATAAGCTGGAAGTAGCTCACACAATAGCCAGGAAAATGTGGCAGCTGACCCAGTAGCCAACTTCAAAAACAACACTGTGCAACAAAATCCAGACATGGCGTCACATCAGTCCATCAGAAGAGGATGACACTCATTTTTTACCTGACAAACTGAGTGCATATTAGATGGATTAAAATGTGGGCGGGTGGTCCACTCTCATCCTGTTTGGACTGCAGCTGAAGGTAAAGTGTGGGCTCATTATTTAGAATGATGCCTTCACTGACCTGTTAGTCTGACCAGCTTCTTACAGTTTCACATCAATGACACCAATAGTCCACAGATCTCCCATTTGATTAGACTGCATCCCAAGGAACTCTATCTCAAAAGATATCTCTTGTCAGAATATGATATAAAATCACAGTATATTTGCTGCTTAATCATCCCTCTATATTCTCTCATTGTGCCAACTTCTAGGAAGTGAAACAACAGTGAAATAAACAACAATTTGCTGGAGTCCCTGGATGCTTAGGGAATTTCTGGTGTCCTAAACCAAAAGTTGGACTGGGGACAATTTGATACAAACTTAAATTACCATGAGTGGGTATAAGCTTGATATTTGGCAAACTTTGCAATGTAGACTCAAGCCTCATCACAGCCGAACCCCAAGGATGACCAGAATGAACTTTGCAGAAAACTCCAAGTCTGTAATTTCACTGACAATTAGCGTGCAATGAGAGGATTAAAACGGTTTCCAATTTTCAGGATTTGACAGAGACAGGACACAATGATTGTCTCCAGACTCCAGGACCCCAAAATGAAAATGTGCGCGCTCTTCACTGCCCTGCTGTGCTCAGAGGAGAATGAACCACCCTGCTGTCCCACTGTGTCCCTCTGCCTCACACACACACACACACACACACACACACACACACACACAGGTAGGAATCAATTTAGTGACTGATGGGAGCATAAGCATTCAAAACAATACTTCTTACCTTCTTTAAGTTTCTGGGCAGTGTCCCACCGGAGTACGCCAGAGTCTTATAGTTGTAAACCTCCGAGGAGTTTGACGGTAAATCCACAGTCCTGCAACTGTCCGATTTTGACGAGGGGAAATAAATGTCATTATCTTGAGATGATGGTCCGCTTTCCGACGGGTCGCTTGAGTTGACTTTTTTAAGCCTCCTGAACGTCATGTTTCTATCATATGCCGGATTGCAGTGAAGTTATTTGAGATGGAAAAAAAGGCGCACACACACACAAAATGATTTATTCTCCTTCAACAAAAGTCTCCGACCAATCGAGGCAGATGCTGGCCAAGTTGTGGGCTGCAGCGTGGAGCCAACTACAATTTCACTTGAGTGTTTCTTCTGAATAACGCGGGGGCGGGGACTGGGATGTGAAGGACACGGACGAGTGCCAGTAGCAATGTTGACGTGCATCGCTTTTGCCGCCTTCACGTGCTCATCAGAATTTTTTATTTCAGAGTTCAGAAGTTGACGTTTCTTTTTTTTTGTTGGCGGTAAATGACAAAATTGACCCTGTAACAAAAGCGATATAGGTGACTTTTGTTTTTAGTTTATAAATGTAAAGTACAGAGCGACTTTGTGCGTCTGTGCAAGAGTAAACAGGACAAAATAACCATCGGCATATCTCATGTAATGGGTGTTTTAATCTGTATTTGTTTTGTAATTAGGCCTACATCACTTTTGAGCCTCGTGCTTTCGGTCTTCCAAACGTCACTCGGGTATCAGGGGGAATCCCCATTTCCCCACTTGTGTTTTCTCTGTTTGTTTGTTGGCTCATAGCGGTTCACGCGTACGCCCAAGCAGGGCTGTAGTGATAGTGGATGAGGTATGTATACTACTAGTTGTGTGGGTAGATCACTGAGGAGGAAGTGGGTATAGGCCTATTCTTCTATATATTTCAATGGCTGTTTGGCGCATAGGTTGGCATATTGTAAACCCCCTGGTAAAGAGGTGGGTACACATGCCCGACACTACACCATTGCGCCCAAGTGGTGATCGCAAAATTTCCGACAGCATTTGAAGGCAGCATCTGAGCCTGGCGGACCATGGCCATTCCTTCCCGTACGTAGTCAAAGTTTTCACCCAAGTGTCATTACTCAGAAATGTGCCGCATCAGTTAATCCAGCTGTAAACAAGTCAACAGGGGAAATCTGCATTAGAAAACAAGGCGAACTATTAGGTTGACTGAAATATAGATCTGCTGCTGTCTAAGAAACAAACCAGGTTTTTAGCTGGGTCTCAAGATGACAAGTCTGAAAAAGTCTTGCGGCCCCAAAGTGTAGAATAAGAATCAGTTTTATTCAGTGGCCAGATCATATTGCAACCATCTGTGGTCATAACTAAACAAGTGGACGACGCCCTCTTGTGGTGGAAACAGAAATTACTTCATATAGTAACTGATAATTTGGTGAATTTTACAGTATGAAGGGAAATATAAGTAAGTATTCAAACAATGAGGTCCAGATAGTTTATTATTATATTTTTTTTTACACAATGTGTCATTTAAGCATTACCATAACATTCCCAAGATTTATTGAAATGATGTGGCAGATAAAGCATGTATGTAAGGATTACAGTCATTTGTACTACTTGAAACCAAATATTTCAAATCCAAATGATCACAACTCATAAGTTAGAAGTGAACGTACCTCTGTTTTCCAAACAAAACAAATACAGAATAAGCCCAGTACAGTAAGTTTCTCCACACACGCAAAAGCACAGCAGTAAAGGGCCTACGTATGTTTACTATGTGTATTCTCTGCTAGGCTGAAATGAAATGCCACACATTCTAATAGAAATAATTCCTATTTCTGTTCCCCAACACCTTTTCAAGTATATTCTGAAATATATGAAAACAAAGTACAAAGATTACTTCAACTACAATCTGAGTGACGACTGAAACTCAGTTGATCCTTTGCTGTTGGCTGCACACTAACAATATACAGCCGGCCTGTCAGATTTCAAGCATCTCTAAAACTTTACAGCCACATCAAAACAGCAGTCTCCAACATCTACAACAGCTCTTTACGTCCTCTTCCTGAAAAAATCATAACAATAGGGAACAGATTATCAAGGCACATGAAGCTCACTAAAGGTTCTCCTTTTAGCATGATACTCATTTTTCTTTATGTTCCTACAGAGCAGCAGGTGGCAATGTTTCCATAAACTGTTAATAAGCAAGAGAGTGTTGAGTATTAATAAAAACACTGAGCGCATTTGGTCAAAGTAATTTTGCCACAATGCAAACATAAGTATATCTTTGAAGGCTTTGACTTAGCATATAGTTCATATTCATAAATAGAATGCCATGCTTCATTGTTTTATGTAGATGCACAACTCCTGAAGCACTTACGCATACCTTAACTATATTACAATGCACATTTCTCTACAACATACACATTCAAACATATTATGACCAAAAGAAAAAAAAAAATGCGTCAGTTCTTGATCTTCACTGATGTTGCTGCTACTGAGCAGTCAGTTTTATTTGTAGTTGAAAAAGCCAGACGACTTGGCCTGAGGAGCCATCAGCATCTTGGCTTGATTCTTGTGTGTGATGTGAATCTGAAACGGAGACATAAAAACCAAAATGTCCATTAAATTACGACACAGTACAATCAAGATATGGCCTTACATTTTATTGGTGAAGATGTGTGCTGTGGTAGAGGCTTAGGAAAATAAATATTGACTCATGGTTTGTGTTTGTGCATTGGTACAGCATTTACCGTGCAGGGAGGCTGCATCCACGGTTCCCCATCTATCTGCATTGGTAATGATTTTTTTGTCCTGAGAGCGTTGGTGGAAGGAGAAAGATGAGCGGAGGGATCAAAGAAAAACTAGAGTGCATAAGCTATTAGTGAAGTCAATGACCCTCAAGTGCAATTAAAATGCCAAAAGCAAAGCCAGCATACATAATTATATCATTATTGTTATGTTATGAAACAGCTGAGGATCATCGTTAGCTGGTGCTCAAAGTCAAATGCAAGCCATTGTCAGAACTGAGGGCCCGAGGTATTAGCACACTGACATGCCTGAACATGTTCACAGCACATTTCTCACCTGATGGTGATCTGGGATGTTTTGGCTAGCCTCACAGCGCTCTTGAGGCCTGTATATATCTGTCCCATCTCCATGGCTCCCTCCAGGCCGACCACCTCTAATCGACGGTCACTGAGATCTGACAAAAAAAACAAAAAAACAAATGGAAACATTGAACATCTGGTATGTGGAAGTGGTAGGTTTAACAGTTTGACACAAACACAGAAAAAATGTGTGAAATCATTTATATTGATGATATTCAGTGTCAAGAGGAGGGAGTGCCAATGAAAACAGCTGAAACATATTGTCTATTAACTAGGTTAATTATGGGATTCTGCATAGATATTATTTTATACTGTATTATTGCACGCTATTTGTCATCCCTACAAATGATGCACACATCCCTGTGGCAGTTAGAGCTTTGAAATTTTGACCTTTAGCTCCCTCTTCAGCCCAAAATAAAAAAATAAACATACACATAACCCCTCCAATAACAAGAGTCCTTTTCTCACAGCAAACATTTTGACATGAAAAACAGGGTAAACACAGGTGTTACTAATCACATCAATTAAGGTTCCATTCCAGTTACCTTAATTAATGTCATTAATAACTCTTATGTTTACCTGCGATTTCATGTCCAAATGGTGTGAAAGAAGAGACTGGTGATAATCTTCTGATTGCACCATCCAGTGTAGTTGATGTTTAAATAAAGTACCTTGACAGGTAACTTTCAGGATTTCTGGGTCCACGATCACCTCAGGCTCCTCTTGACTTGTGACGCCCTTAGTGTCTGCTTTTTTGGTCTCACCCCATAGGTTGGAGCCACCGTGCATGCTGGGAATGTTCAGGACAGCAATGCCCTCCAAAGACAGGCCACTCAGGTCCAGCGGAGTGCCACAGCACTGAGGAGGGCGCAGCGACAAGTCACACAGTTTTGTAAAAGGGTTGAAACATAAGAAAAGAAGAAAGAGGAAATAAGAAGAAGAAAGAAGAAACATAAACTAAAAGCTTGTAACGCTGATAATGTTGAGGCTGCGTTCTCACCTCAATTGTTAGAGACTCATTCAGTTTCTTGCAGGAAGCAGAGATGGTTTCTGAAGTTGCAAATTCAAAATACCACAGCTTGTTCTTCATTCTGCAGGCGTAAAAAGCGTAGTTTCAGCAATATTTCATCTTCACAGAACATTTTGTTTTTTTTAGCCAACTCTCTTAAACTGTCTTTTATTCTGACCTCAATTTTATCTCTGAAACAGTATTCAGCAATACACTGTGCTGCTGTTATGTGCAATTCTTTGACTATGTGCAATATGTTATTTTTATAATTTTATTAATAGTTTTAACTCATTCAAGTACTGCAGTTTTATTCATTGTTCTATTGTCTTACTGTTTTTTTTACATCATTTTTGTTGTGCATTTTATTGCTTTTATTACCTTGTCTGTTTCTGTTGTTTTTATTGTGCATTTATATTTTTATTTTACAACTTTGTAATTTTGTAATTGAAGCAGCCTGTGTGCAACACTTCAGTACAAGAGAAATTTCTCTTTGGCATAATAAAAATACATCTTATCTTATTTTAGCCCTCACAGCTATATAGGAGGAGTCAACCCCCCCATCATTAGCTGCCACCTCCCTGCTTTCAGGGTGTTTTTCAGCATCAAAAATCAGGAAATTGGGACAATCAGGAAAATACATACTGCAATATAGCTGTGGACACAAATTAATCCGTACAACCCTGTTCTATTTGTTACATCTATACAGTGTATTTGTTCGTGATATCATTTTAAAGCTTTGTGTTGAGCAGATGGTAGATGAGTGTTTATGGGCCCCTATAGAGGGCAAATATGTAAAAATGCTCTGCCTCAGTGGAAAGTCACATAACAGCTCGCGTTTTCATAAGATCCTGGAGAATAAAAGAGCCCTCTTTGGTTCAGACTCTAGAAATTGAAGAGGCTTACCTGCTGTTGAACTTCTGGGGATACTTCTCCCTCATTGTGTGAAAGCGGTGGGCGATGGAGGCGTCCTGTCAACACACAGCGGTTATCTGAACAGCTCAGGTAGGACAGAAATAACATGTGAGCAACAAAGGAAGAAAGAAATGTATTTAATATGCTTTAGCCAAACTCACCACTCCAATAGAGAAGTAGTTGTTGATGATTTCGTATGGCACCGGGTCGCCCTTCTCTTGGCTCTCGTCTGTGATCACCTGCACGCTCCAGCGGTCCATGAACACCTGGGAGCTGCCCTCCAAATCTTTAAGGATACGACTCAGGTCCATGCCATCGTATCCTACAAAATGGCGAAAAAGTGTGTATGATTTCCTGCAGCACGGACTAGTTCACCCCAACATTTGTCCCACAGCTCTGTCCAACAAACACACAGGATCAGAGCTTATTCAGCAAACTGTTTTTTTTTTTAATGTTTTTTTATTGCATTTCCATCTCCACATAATGCAAATTTCCAGATTAATACTTTCAACATAATGCAAAACAGATTTCTTACGTGCATCCAACACACTAAAGCTAACTCCAAAATACACAGAAATACTAATAAAATTAAATAAACAAACAAATGCATAAATACCAATCCATCCTGGTGAGAGAAAATAGTTTCCATATTACTTTAATTCCTACTGGAAATATTTCCCTCAGACCTAATAAGCTATTTAACCTATTCAATCCTCACTCCATTCAGTTCCCCTTTACTATAATTCTTATTTAAAAAAGGTAAGCCTATGACCTTTAAAAATACTTAATACCATGACCTTTAAAAATATTTAATATGTGCCAATTGGTACTCAAACTAGAACTTAACTTTTAAATCATTTTCCTCTAATACCCCCTTATTCCACTTTCTTCTGTATTGTATGTCCTGGTTTCTTAATCTGCAGGTTATCCTCTCCTTTCTGTTTCATTTACTGTTTCATGCCATTTCTGTGCTGACGGTGTTCAACAAACTGTTGCAGTGTTTTTTGTAACATCACGGAGACAAAGGCGACACTACAGTTTTCTCACCTCCTCCCCATCGCAGGCATCGTGCGAGGTCGTTTCCCGTCCCTAGAGGGAGCACAGCTACAGGTGGCCGCACCACAAGACCGGCTTTGTCTGGTTGCAAATAAAAAGAGGGAGGAAAGGAAAGAAGAAGTGCGTCAGAAATCATTTCCTGGAGAAGCTCATAGTGTGCCATCCACCGATCTCACCTATCGCGTCAAGAATCCAGCCCACTGTGCCGTCGCCCCCACACACCAAGATCCTGTAGTCTTGTAGATTTCTGAAGAAACTCAGGCTGAAACAAAGATGATGGTGTTGAAATCAGATCTATAATGGCAGGATCTATGTAGTCTGTAGGGTATTTCACAGAGCAGGATCAAACAAGTTTGCTAGACAACTGTGGGAAAGATTCTGGTGATTGTGACTTGAATCTGTACAACAAAACTTGAATGGTGGGTTTGGGAATATGATTCAATCATCCATGTTGACAATTGTTAATAATAAACAAAATTTCAGAAGATATTTTGTAAAACGTTTTAAAGTTATCTGGCTCACTTGCTAACCTGCTTTGTGGAACAGCCCCCTGTAAATAATTTATGATATTGATTACTTACCCAGGTCCAGGTCCACCATTCAAAAGGTTGTAAACCTGCCGTGGATTCAGTAAATACTGAAATTTACGCATGACTCTGAAATACATAAAATCAGGCTAAAAAATATGCATATATGTATTTTTCTATCTATTTTTTTCTGTGAATGCATTTCTGTTTGTGCTCACCTTTCTCCCTGTTTGCCACCACTTTTAGGGTTTACAAACACAAGAAGAGGATGGGTGTTTGGCACCGGGCTAATCTGTTGAACAATAATCAATTATTATAGCAAACAGATCAAATATCCCACAAGGAGATTTAATACATGTCCCTATACAAAATAATGTTGTCATACATGTTACATATTTATTCATATATAAACCAAATATATATACCCATATATACCCCCTCTGGATATGGTGATAACGTGTAGCCTATATATGTTGAACATATATGTGTAATATGAATATACGCCCATATATGTGCATATATATGACAATATTGTCCTTATATAGTCATATATGTGCACTCATACCTGCTCTTCATACATATATGACAGTGGCAGCTGTCATATATGACATGATGGGGACAAAACATTAGGAACAGCTCTCAATATAATGTAGTCTAGTACAACACCACCACAAACTACAACCTTAATAATAAACATATAATTTAATTTACATATTCTTGACAATGTTAAGAAAAACTGAACTTATTTTAAACTTGGTAAAGGTAGAATTTATGGCAGAGCTGTTACATTGGATTGTATTAGATTGTACAGATGTACCTAATTTTCTGGCCGGTGAGTATATGCCATATATGGAAATCCCCATATGTACATACATTACATTTCCATATGGGATCAAAAACAAACCAGTGTAAGTTCTCATCCAAGTGATCTGTCTCAAATTAGCTTACTCCAAAGGTCAAGTTACAATGAGTCAGAATGGGCCCTGTGATAAGGCCTATTTGGATGGGACGGTACCTGCAGCACCTGCCCATCAGGGGTGGTATTGAGCTCGCTGTCCTCTGTTGACCCTGTGCAGCCGTTCTTGATATTGTTTGGTCTTTCCTTTGGGGAGCAAAACAGAGACACAACGTGAACAAACCTAAAACTCACCAGAGCCTTCATTTCCTTTCGAGTACAAACAAAAAGATGTACGCCTGTAAAAATGCCGAGGCAAAAGGTGAGCGCTTTCTGCCTACAAGAAACAGCTTTGGGCTGGTGTTATGTTCTGGGACGGCCAGAAAGAAACTGGATGTACATGTGATTCACAGCCTGGGGATGAATCTCTACCTTTATGACGGGGTATATCGCCCACGGAGGCAGGATATGGTCTCTGAGAGGCCCACAGGTACACTCTGTTGGCTCCTGGGCTGCACACTCATCGTGACGCTATAAAAAGGGAAAGAGAAGGGAAGAGTGTTATGTTGCAGACAGAAAAAACTCCCAGCAACTCACAACACACTTTCATAACAGTGTCGAGAGGCAAACAGAGTGCAAAATTCTGTGGAGTGCAGTACAGTGGAGAGAGAAAGACACGACTGGAGACAGAGAGAGGGGGCATAAGGGGGGAGGGGGATGGGTACACATGACAAAGGTCCCAGGCCAGATTTGACCCCAGGACATTATGGGTACATGACATATGTCTGACCCTTCTGAGCCATCAAGATTTCTTTCCACTGATCATGAATATCCGAACAGTACAGAACTTAGCTATTCCTAAGGGTCTGCCACACACTGCGATGCGTCCTTACCATGGTGTGGCACCACACACAGTGTTTGCCCGTTAAGCCCTGGTAGCTCTTAATCTTCTTCTGGCATTTATCGCACTTCCCAGATTCGCAGTTCCCGCTCACCCAGTCATGCGTTGCGATCTGAAATGGGAGATGAAACTTTTACATCACAAAGTTCACATCACAGCAAATACACTGAGACTGAACTGGAATTGAAATGACTGTAATAATATTAACTTTATTTATATCACTTTTCAAAACACAAGTTACAAAGTGTTTAACAACAATACATTACCAAAACAGCGACCATATGGCAGTAAAAGAGATAAAAATTCAATAAAATAATAAATAAAATAGAATAAAAAGAGAGTGAATACAGTAAGAGCTAATAACAGTGAAGAGGATCCTGAGAAAGTAAAAGTTGTCATGGCAACAGTGTCTTACCCCTGTTTCTTTCCTCGACTTGACATAAGTCCTGGTGCAGGGGGCTGGATTCCTGTTAGCACAGCGTCCATGCACGGTGTATTTGCAGCCTGCACAACAGGACACAACTGTCACATGATGCTAAACTGAATATTTAATTACCTTGTCAAACCTGCAGCTAACATGTGACTATAAACCTATAATTTAGACTATAAAAGCATCCTGCAGTGAAAGCGCAATACCACAACATCGCATCAGAAACCGCAGTTCCCAGTTTTAATGACGTAAGAGGCCGTGGTGTCGCCCTCTCCTGGCGAGGGCGGGTACTCACAGGTGCAGCACAGCCCTTGTTTCCTCAGACCCAGCAGCATGCTCTGGCACACGTTGCAGTAAACCGGCTTGTTGAAATGTTTCATCCTCCAAAGGTGCTGCCCGTCCTTCTGGGTCATCTGATTGGGGAAGGCAAGAAAGCGTTCAAGAAAGACATCATCATTTAGGTTCAGGTTATTACTGTGTTTAGTGCAGGATTTAACTTAAATATAATTGAATGCTATCTGTGTAACAATAAGCAGTGTCACCTGATCCAGACTGACTCTAGGGGATTAATATCTTCTTTTGCGATTTCAGTAAGGCCTCACATCTCTCTCATGATAGAGCTTAACACTTGCATTGTATTTCACAAACCGTTGCTTATATATGCTGCGGCCAAAGCCTGCGTTTCACAGTTGCTCTTCACACCCACTCACTACTAACCCTGGCTTAATGATATTTCTGAGGATCTGCAGCTCTCCAGATCATGCCATACTATATATCACAGTGTAATCATATTCAAGTCAACACTGACTAATCTCAACTTCTCAACACACGATTACAGGGTTACTTCCCATCTGATCATAGGCCAACCAATGCTCTTACCCAGATTACAGGCAGAAATGTTTTTTTTAAAAACTGATTTAAAGCATGATGCATCAGCCTGCCAGTCACTGCGTAAGTCATAGTGTGTAGCCCTCAAATCAACACATAGCAACTGTGAGAGGGCTGAAAACATGAACCCCGGGCTTTGGATGTTCATTGGTGGCTGGAAATAGCCTGAGGGGAAGTCCCTGGCATTGTTGTAGAGGCGACACACACTCACAGAGCCCAGCTCAGAGTTTTAGACACTCACAGTTGACTGGCAGAGATACAGTCAAACAGCAAGTGGTTTATAGCCCTGGAAACAAATGAAACGGTGCTCACAGCGCCGATCCATTCTCTTTTAACTTTATATTGAAACCCCGGTCGACATGAGGCAGCACCCATTAATGACCATTCCTTCCTTATAAAATAATCAGAGCATCAGCCATTTGGTGCCAGGGCAAGACTGCATTAAATGTGGGCGCACAGACTATGCAGAGCAAATGGAAAACAGTGAAGCACTCTGGTGGTGCAGAGCTTGCACGAAAGGAGATGACATTACCACACCCTGTAACACTGAGTCTGCAAAAAAAAGGCTGGATAGAGTGGGAGGAGGCAAAGGACAGAGGGAGGGGAAGCCACGCAGGGCCGGGATTTCATAGAGACCGGCTTTACCACTCCCTATGACACCTACTGGAAAAGGAAATACATCGGGATTATCTTTCTCAGACCAGCACTAGCTGAAAGAAGAATAATGTACCTTCAGTCCCAGTAAGACCAGCAAGGGGACGTTATTCATACCGCCTTCAACCCACTCCTCCAGAGACACCGTGCCGCTGCTGTCAGCATCGATCGCTGTCATCATGTCCTTCAGTACCTGATGAAACCACATTTGGTCGTTATTATTGAATTACTATACATAATTATGTCTCTTAAAAGGGTTATATGTTGTATGAAACTGGGGGATATGTGTGGGGAAACTGTGTTTGGTCTGTGTGGAGAAGCTTATCATTACTGCCATCACTGGCAAATAAGTAACAAGTCTTCAGAGTTATATGGAGGGCTCAGACTCCATGCCTCTGTGTAAAATACAAGGCTGTGAGCTGTAAGTAATGTCATAAAGCATGTTTTGTGCAATGTAATCTGTCAAACACAGTTAGGAGTTATGTATGAGGTAGGTGGTCTAAATGTACATTTATGAAAATACAGCATGTACAGCCATTCACGTGTTTTGAGGGAGTTTAGATTTAAAAATCAAACCTTCTTCTGGGACTCACCGGTTGGAGCTCGGACACATCCCAGCCAAGGTAATCTGCTGCATGCATCATTTGAGCTATAATCCTGTCCACCTCCTGTAAGCCCAGAGAGTCAACAGGCCTTTTTTAGTGGTGTGGGTAGCATGATAAATGATCTGCTTACAGCTTCTGAAAATGAATGGACCTCAAGTTGGAATCTGACCTCGGAAGAATCACAACACATCACACATTGACGGCATGATTTTTTTTTTTTTTTTTCATTTGATGCTGACAGTGGCACGTAACAGAATTTCGCGGTGACTTACGGAGCTGTCGAGGACTCCATTGCCATCTCTGTCGTAGAGCTTGAAAGCAACTGAAGGGGGGCGAAAACGTCAGAGAAAGTCATCACTCAAAATACAAAAAAACCCAAAAAAAAAACAGGACAAAACAACCAGCACTCACACTCCAGCTTGTCCCGGGGTTGGCCATCCTCCAGCAGAGAAAAGTAACATGAGACATCCTTCAAAAAGACCTCTTCTGCAAGGGAGATGGAGGAGGGGTCTGTGAATACTCTGGTTACTATATCTGCATAGCCACTAGTGCACACGCAAGTATTGATAAATGAAAACAAGCCTAACAGCCCATACGGTAAACTGATACAGGCTCTACAGCAGACTAGGATGGAGACAGCGTGTTGTGTTTAGACGTGGTGTGTAATCTCACTGGCACTGTCTTCTTGGGCAGCCTCTGAGTTTTGGAAGGAGCGGAAAAGTCTCTGGCAGAGATCCACAGGGAAGTCCTCCACTTCTAAATACGTCTTCAGAAACAGACGAAAGCCCTCCTCGTTGATGCACTGGAAAAAATGAATGAGAGAGGCACATTTTTGTTGTTGTTGATAACGTTATTTGAAACGGAACATTTAGAAGTTCAGCAATAAGGGGTGTGTGCGTGTGTGTGTGTGTGTGCGTGTGTGTGTGTACATGCAAGAAGGGCTTTTTTGTGTCATTTTTACTTCTGCAGCTTTCATATCCAACTGTTCTAAAAATGAGGGTAGATGACTAACACATTGTCACCGCCGGGTGAAAACCTCGTATCTCCTAAATGTCAACTTTTCAGGAAGTAAGAAAAACAAACTTTCATTTAGCATGACTGCCATGTATTCGTATTGAGGTTCGAAAGGCTTTCAAAAGCCCCGGGGTCATAGCATTTTCTCGAGCCATAGAGGAACGTAGAGTCCATCATTTGAATTAATCAAAACTGGAGCTGCAAGCTTTTTACAAGCCAACAACAGCATGCAGCAAAAAGATTTCAGTCCATCTGTGTGGCCTGGTAGTTACATTTCTTAGATGATAATGTGCCCAAGGGGTAACTAGCATTAGTCCCCTGATAATGGTGAACCACAAACCCATTTCTTGTTGACATTATTCCATTTCCCTATTCGATACCCTACAAAGCTGCCCCAGTAATAAGTAATGTCACCGCAAGGCAGTCAGATCACGAAGCAAAAAAAAAGAAAAAAGAAAAAAAGACAAGAGAAGAGGGGGAAAAAAGCGAGAACAAGAAAATAGTGCCATTAGTCTGCACATAACAACACTTAACACAAATTACTCCTGCATGGCAGCATACAACCTTCCTGTTTGCTACCATTATAAATATAGATACTTCCTTCCATCCATCACATTAAAGTTTATATCCAAGTTACTTTCTCCATTAAAATGTACTGTGATTGATTTCTGCACCAATTAGTTGGCAAAGGCAGACGCTGATCTGATGTATTGGAAAGGTATCTTATGCAATCACATTTGAGCTTACTCTGCATTAAGAGAGCCAGCATACTATTCAGGAAGGCCTTGCTGCGTGGGCAAAACTAAGGAGGCAATTTACATCTGCAACCTCCGTTGGATGCATTGGAGATATTTCTCTTTGACAGTGCAGTTGAAGTGATCAATGTATTTGAATCTAATCAGTCACTTAGAGAGAATTAATGACTGCCCCACGTATATACATCATATGCTCATTTCTCTCTAAACTGTTCCACTGAGGCCATAATTCAGTTCAGTGACGTGCCTTTTATCTGTCATATTATGACTGAGTTGGGGAAGTATGGACTTGACGGTGGAAACAGCAGGACACAAAGTCCCCTCACCTCTCCGTGTCTGTGTTGGGCCAGACTGCCATCTGCATCAAATTCCCTCAGCACATCTTTAACCTTCAAGCTGCAGTCTGGGAGCAAAGACACACAGGTCACACAGGGACACACATCAATTTACACACATCAAGTTAGGGCGTGCAACATGAGTTTGCACTCACTAACTTTTTACATATTTATCAATATAATCCCTGGATGGTTTAATTACTAGAATCTTTTTCAATTTAAAACATGCAGCATTATTTACACAAATGATTACATAATGAATATAGATTTATCTGGAGAAAAACAGTGTGGGCATGCTATGTTTGCAAGATACAAATGTGAGAGACAGCTACTGTAACTCTCCTAGATATGAGAACCCATGAGCGAGTGTAAATGAGTGTGTGTGGGTGGAAGTGGAACTGGAGGGGGGGGTTTAAGCGCCGAGAAAGCTGCCTGCCTGCTTGCCTCACTGTACTCACATTCAATGTACTGCTGTAGCTGGATGAAGTCGACAGGGTTCAGTTCCTTCACCTCTGGGTTTGTGGGGGTGGACATGGTGCCTGCTTCTGCACTAACTGCCTGCCTGTGCAGAAGGCGAGAGTAAGAGCGAGATATAGACGGAGAGAAAGAAAGGAGGTGGGGGCAGATCAGTCTGCTGCTATATAAAACACAAAAGCATGGCTGCAAGCAAAAGAAGATAGCATCTCTCACCTTGCAAGTTACATATATGATGTAACTACACCAGAGACAGAGGATCACGCAATACTCAACAGCCTACTTTCAGGTGAACCAGCAAGCAGCAAGTCTGCACTTGTAAAATTCACATCGAGCTGACACAGTTCACATGTTCACAGCCTCTACATTATACCTAATATGAATGATCATAATAGCCTCTGTAGGCTAGCTATGAAAATATCCCACAGACCTTAAAAGGAGACTGTCCTGTCTCATGCTGGGAATCGCAGATTAACTGAAACACTTGTGCCATTTCACATTAGTAACACGTCACTGGCCACTCAAATCTGGGCCTGACGCAAATTCTGATAGAAATTATGTCAGGCTAAAGACACCCAAGATACTTGGACTCAAGGGACTCTTTGCACCCAAAATCTTTCCATGTACTTAGTCACTGGCCCAAATTTGTTAAACAAAAGTCCACATTGATGGAATGGTTCTATCAAGTGAAATTTTGATTGTTAGCTAGAGAAATACAAAAGGAAAGGCTTAAAAGGAGATTTAAGAAACATACGAAACCTGGCATAACAGCTTTATAAAGACACCTAATTCAGTGCTGTATATTTGATATCAGGCTTTCTGTGTAATACCATTCTATCATCAGCCATACAAATAAAAGTGGAAATAACAGTCCAAACTTCTTGTGTATTTCAGTCCACTCTGACTAACTGTAACTTCATTCTAAATGTGTTTTTCACAGTTATCTAGAAGTGTTATTACACAGCTTAGGTCAACCAGTGCACTATATCACAGCAGCCAGGACTGAACAGAAAACCAGAGCATCATAAGGACACATGAAGTACTAAGAAAAAGAAATGAAATAATTTGAAACAACATCCACTTTTTCCATGTGATGCGGATCCATTTGCTCTCATTGAGCTCTGAAAGGGTCATGCTGTCCTCACTTAATTCCCTCAAAAGGTTAGCAGCGTTGCCTGGCAGTTTTGTTTATGCAGCCAATCAGGCTGGAGACGTCAGAACTGACAGCAAAGTGACACTTACGACGGAAAGGCACAAGGATGACTTATCCGGTTCGTCATGATATTGTCTTTCAAAAGGAATCTGCTACTGATTCAGCTTGGTCTCAACTTGTTTTTTCTAAAAATATGTTCTTGACTCCAACTTCAAATACTATGTGCTATAAATAAACACAAACTAGGCTACTGGGGCTCATTTGCACACAAAACATTTGAAATCCTATTTTATCCTGCTGGGTGTTGTTTTTCCTTTCTGTTTCTATGCCTTTTCAAAGGATCGTGCCGAAATGAGCAGGATGTCCACTTTCTCTCACATCCAACTGAGGACCATCATTACTGTCTGGTTCAACAAGATTTCAGGCCTATCTAAGTAATCTGATTCTTTACTTCCTGATTAGATAATTATTTGAATGTACAATGTTCACTAGCAGAGTGGAAATTACTATCAGAGCAATGAGTGCAGCCGAGACGTTCACTACAGTTAGGATGTGAGCGGAGAGAGGGATGTATGGTGAGCCGCTTGTCTCTGCTGTCTGTACGCTCAGGCAGGGGAAGTGACTGTGGAACAAAGACATCAGGGGCGAATTGATCTAACTGAGGCAACCATAAAATGTTTGAGGAGGTTTTTAATCTGACTGAGGAATGTCTACAGCTGGTTAAGCCTTAATACAGGGCATGTGACCACCTGCTACTGCCCTGTCCTCAATAGCTAAATTGGCGTATATGGTACAGTGGTTAAGTGATTCAATGTTACGCGTTTTAAGCTCCCTTCCGCTTATGCTCACGGAAGCAAAAAGGTGTAAGACAAAGAGATACTCTTTTCCTCATAGGTATGGAAACTGTTCATCGTGCTATATAACAAGGGCCATTTTTATTGTTAATGAAACACTGCTATAAATTTAAGGGGTATAGTACAGACTCTACAGTATAAATTTGACATTTGAAGGTAAACTGTATACTTCATTTTGGCTTGCTGCCTTTAAGAACTCATAACATCTACTGAAAACCTGTTGGAATGACAATTTTATTACTGGACAAAAATGGTCCTACATGTAATCATATAAAATGTATGCAACGAGCACAAGAACTTCTTGGCTCTGTTTGGGACCATACGGAGTTCTTCAAAGAACACTGAAGAACAATTCCTAAGAATATAAATATAAATATTCTGCTCAGAGTTTGAGAAGGAAGCTCACCTCTGATCATACATAAAGCAAAAACAACAGGGTCAAGTAATAACTGCTTCCTATCAAGTATTAAGCACTGGATGATTTAACGAGCATTATCGCGGCTGATTCAACCGCCATTTTCTAACACATGTTGCCTGAAACTTTAACGAGGGGCATGCATGTAATAATTTCCTCTGAAGCTCACAGTCAACAACTGTGACAACAGCTATAAAACACTTATTTATGCAAGAGTAGTTTCAAGGTATACTTGGGGATGACCTTTTCCATGCAGGCTAATGTTTGTGCAAGCTGTCATAACACCCACGCCTTGTGTCAAGGAAATCTGCTGTTTTGTAACACTTAGACAGTGAAAGGCATGTACTCCATCACGTTGTGGCTGGAAAACACGGTCCACGCACTTTTCAACACTGAGTATAGTCTCTGTGTGATGCGGGGGAGTGGTGGGGCTGGGGTTGTCTTCCTATTAAAACCAAACAATTATCGTCACTGAATTCTGTACAGATTGCATCAGATTAAGCAGAAGAACAGAGGGGAAGGGAAGGACACGCTTGGTTGCTATGGAAAGTGTTTCCCTCCATCAGCTGCTCTCCGTCAGAGCTGTGCCACGGGTGACTAACAGGTAGGAGGAGGCGGGCTCTGAGGGAAGCAGGCCAGTTCAGAGAAGGGGGAGCCCAGCCAGCAGCTCTCAGTCTTCCCCTGCACCTCCACCCCCTCCCACGCCACAAGCCTGGCTTGGCCCTCTGAACCAGAGGCCATGCTCTAAATTGCATTCTGCATGCAGATGCTACTGTGAGTCATCGCATGAACAAGGGAATACTCCCTTACTATAAATGGGCTGTTTGCTTGAGGGGTTACTTCTCAGGCCAAGCTGGAATTCACAAAACAGCAGTAATCTTCCGTTTAGTGGCACTATCAAAGGGAATAAAGCACAATCTTTTAATGTTTATGTATCATCAAAAAGCTACAGCCTTTAGCCACTATTTGCCCCTACTGTTTTACATCTTCACTGTGCCGATCTACAGTATGGAAGCCACAGCAGACTTCATTTTCTCTGAAACTCTGCTCTGCAAAAACTGAAAACAATAAATGTGAATCGCAAGTCATAATTCAAACTGAGAGAATTAGAGACATTCACCACAGTATGAATCACAGATTTCTGGGAAAATGTAGGCGAGGCTTTGCTAGCTTCCTGGCTTCAAAGTGAGTATTGCCCATCACTTGAAGTTCAGACTTGAATGTGACTTATGTAATAGTTTATTGTGTGTGTGGAGGCAGCTTTGTGCAGCACCATGCTGCGCTGAACACAAAACATAAACCCGCCTAGACTTGTGAGGGTGCACGCTCTTGTTCATCAACCGCAGTGCTTTTATGGTGAGAGCGTTTGCACATGTCGGGGGACTCTTGTTTACCTCATGCACTATCCAATCCACAACTGAAAATGAAACAACATTAAATCACAGGGCTTTGAATAGTCCATTTCAAAAAGCAGTCATATACACTAGTTTAAAGAGCCAGTATTCCCTTGTGTAATGACATTATTATCTCAGTAGCTTTCAGCTGTTGCAACTTGGACAGAGGATATGAATTCACCAAAAGATGAACAATTTTCTTTGTTCGTGTGACTCTGATTTTCCAAATGTGAGCAGATGTGACTGTGAATAGCATGCATGCTGTTGTACCGCAGCGTCTAACATTTCAAGGTTTTCAACTTGAGCAGCAAATTTTTATCACGTCTGCTAACTTGACATTAAAGCAGTGAATAATACAACAACTTACATACAGTGTATCTAAGGCAGTTTGTCTAAAACAAAAGAAAACCACATATCATAGTCATTGCTACAGGATTAAAGGCACACTCAGGGATATGATAACAGGGAGGAACCACAGTTAATTATAAGGTCCAGTCATTTAAAGAAGAAAAAAAGGTCTGTAAGCAATAGCAGAATAGCATCACTCGGCTCATACAAGCTACGCCACATAGCAGCAGCACTTACTGTAAATGACTTGAACCACAGAGCAGTAAATGGGCTGGATTCCGGCTCATTTACAGCCTCTAATGTAAACATTAACACAGATTCAGCTGACCTCTCTACAGTATTGATCCTCTGTGCTTAGAGACAGAGAGATAACGGCACTGAGACTTCCCAGCTTTGACCTGCATCCAGGAGAGGCGGCCCGCTTGTTTGCAGCCTGATGAAGAATGCCTCACCTTGTTATCGCCTGGGAATATTACGGCACTTCTGACACAACAGGGAGAGTTTGCAGACAAAAGGAGGATTCAAACAGGCGTGATTAATACGCATCAAGACTTTCCCGTGCTTGTTTTGAACATGGGGGCTGAAAGTCATGCCAGTTGGCCGTGACACACGGGTGGACAAATGTGGAGGGAGAGCTTTGAGTAAACAATGACCACGCAGTGTAGTGACAGTGCCCACCAACGCCCACCACCATCTACTTCATGCCATGGAGGCTTTGGCTCACCAGAAACTGGAAAAACACAGTGAAAACCCCTTTGTCTGCAGTGCTGTAATGAATCCTTCAAGCCAGGTCCTCAGCAGGAAGAGTTCATTTCACACAAAATCTTATCAGGCGGTAATCTGTGGCATCAAATGGGTCTATTTGGAAAATCTTGACATGAATAATATGCTTTCAAAACACCTGCAGGGACATCTCTCACAATAAATCTGTTTGTTGAATGTGCTGGTGAATGCATTTGCTAAGACAGATATAGATAAGATAGAGTTGAGATGAGATAGAGTTGAGTCCTTCACTGTACATTATCTCATCTCTGGGTTCCCTAATACTGTAAATACCCATGTCTGCCCACCAGTCTGCACTTTGACTGATGACCTTTGCTGAATTCTCTGTAGGGTTCCTCCATAGGTAACTGTAGTAGCCTGTCAGATATCACATGACATTCTGTAAAGGGAACTGAAATGATGCAGATATGTGGCTGACAAAAGCATAACAGAGCACCGTGCATGAAATGGAAGAGGTCTGCCTGCTTTCTTGATCGATCGGCAGGGTGAATTACTCTGTTATTATTAAGGCAAGGCTATCAGCAGCACTGTCATTTCAAATCCCACAAACTAAACCAGCTTGCACAGTCAGGGCTGAAAGCTGAAAAGCAGCGAGTTGCCAAATACATGGCACTTGGATTTCACATGCAAAAGAAACTTGACAGCAGCGCCGACCAAAACCAAAATAAATAACACAGTCGTGAATCTGCTGTTGCCGCCTAGAGCTGCGCTGAAACTTCAATCAATACCACCAAGTGTGGTCAATTACCTTTCTGTCGCCGCTCCGTTGTCCTTTATTAAAGTCGCCGTGATGCAGCTGAACAAGCAGAGAAAATCCCCTTTTCAGATGCGAAGGGAAGCGCCCGTTAACTTTAAATGAACGCTGCAGGTCGGCCGAGCCCGTGGAGTCGCACAGCGAAATTAGTGAAGTGCAGAGGAAAGATTGACTGACTGACTGACTGACTCTCCCACACCCGCCTCAGCCCAGCCTGCAAGCACCGCCTCAAACAGCACTTTGACCGACACCGTCCTGCAGCCTGCCAACCCACCGCACACTGTCTGCTACACACGTATGGGGCATTTCACCGGAAAAGTTACAGTATATTTCACGGAGTCGGTAAAGCTTGTTAAAACTGTATTACAGACCCGTAATGGTGGTGTTATCGTCTTCCAGCCGCAAGCATCAAAATATTCCTGTAATATTGATAGAGCGGGCTTAGAGGTATAGGCTAGTGTCCTACGTGATATTATCCTACATTACTATGCTATAAAACTCGCATTCCTATAGGGACTGTTTGTCTGTGGTAGTACTTAGTAATGAATTTAACACAATATATATTGTAAACTTTTAAACCGACGTGATTTTTCAAATTTATGTATTTATTTTTGCTTTGCTGTGAAATATAGTATCCCTTTTTTAACCACAGTTCATTTTCATGGTTGAGAAATGAGGTTTAATTTCCATCTAAACTAACTCCCTCATAGTTAGACTGCAAAACAAACTGGAGGAAAAGTTCTTGGGGGCTCATATCACCTGAATCTCAAAAATAGACAAAGCATTTATTTATACATGGGGGATGACATTCATTTGCAAAAACCTATTTGCATGTAGCCTACTCCTATGACTCCTCACTGAATGTATTTCTAAAGCACAAAATGTATATCAAATGAATGTCAACATGCACAAGTACACTTTTTGGTTCTAGTTTTATCTATAGGCCCAGTGAAACATTAGAAAGATATTCCGAAATAACTGAAATGCTTTGTTTTTCATAGTAAGGGCCTACTGTGACTACACTGTAGTAACCAAATCACACAATGCCGTGTGAGGACAGGCGAGCCGGTTGGCATAGCACCACTTTACATTCCTCTGACCACAATGGCGAGGGGTTTAGGCTGCACAATGTGGCTGAGCTGGCAAGAGAGAATAACAGACATTTGAAACATGCGGGTGGCTGAGTGAGAAATGAGGGGGTGGAGGTGGGCCAGACTGGTCTGTCCCGGGGCAGAGTCATGTTGTTCATCTGGATCAGCATTTCATATCCCATTTCACTCTACACTGACCTGAATTCTTTAAAACCAGGCAAATCTTTCCTCTTTACCAAAGACTATTCATAATAGCTGATCTGCCCTAGGAAACGAAGATCCCCACAGATCACTGATGACATGATGTGGTAAAATAAGGAACTGCATATTTTTCTAATTAAGCTGCTAAATTTAAAATCTTGTTAATCCCACTAAGAAAATACATCCCATCATGATCAAGTTTGAGGTTTTATTACTTTCTTGCCTGTGCAACACAGTACATAACAGACACAAAAACAAACAAAAACATTAACAGGGAAAAACAAAAATAAAAAAAATAAAAATAAAAAAGGACACATCCAAACTTAAGTTTACTGCCCTTAAAGGCTTTTATACTGGACTTCTCAAGTCCCACTTGTCTTACTACTGTTAAATGTGTAAGTAATGGTGAAACACTTTATCCATTAAAAGCCATTAGAGTGACTTTACAGATACTTTTACACACTCAGAGCTGTGGGTTTTTAAAGAGAGGCGAGTGAGCAGATATTTATCAACTGTGAAGACTGGAGGATTAATGTCTATACTTCAATAAACAAAATAACACAGGGATCACCTAGCATATGATGAACCATTATGATTTGTGATATAAAATGCATTGTTGAATCCCAAATGTTAAACTTCAGTTTTTCAACACTTCAACTGGACCCAACATACTGACTATATACAACTGAGGCAACAAAGATAACACAAAATCTAGTTGTTTTTTTTTCCTGCAATGAATTCAAATGCACTGAAAAGGCAAATTTACATACAACAAATGAATACATTGTTTTGTTTTTCAAGCATGTGCATGTAAAAGGCAACACAATAAATAAAACAAATGGCACACAAGTTTGGACAATCTAAACTGAGAAGCATGTCTCATGAAATATTCACAGGATACTAAATACTAAAGCGAGCAAGCAAAAAAAAATAAAAAAAATAAAAAAAATAAAAATTAAAAATAAAAAACACATCCGGAGTCCATGTCCCAGGAGACAGTAACACAAGCTGACCACAAAGAAAAAGAAAAAGAAAATCACAGTCTAATTACAGTAAGAGGAATAAGAGAATAATGTTTATAATTCAATATAATATTTCTATTTACAAGAATTTATACAATTGAGGACATTAAATGGGGGGTTCAAAGCTTACCACTACATTAGGACATGAAGCAGAACAATCAGATCATATAATGCACTACATATCAACTTAGAAACCTTGTAAACATTTCTTCTCACCGTTTATCTTAGATATCAGTCAGATTATGTTTCCATTTGACAGAAGTATTGTATTGTCCTTACTTTAAGGCATAGGTATCAAGTTTGTGAATGAACCTCTTATAAGACTGCGGTCATTTTTTTTTCTTACGCCAGATTTATTTGAGAGGATTCATTCTAAAGAAGAAAAACCACTCATCACAACAAACCCCCAAGCAAAACGTCCCCACTTGTCTCTGGGTCAGCTCAGCTAAGCTGTACGGTTATAAGATCTCCTCCACTCCGTGTGCGAAGATCATGACCAAACCCGGCTCCAGGATCATATCCTCCCCCATGTGCTGATTCTCGCAGGCCATCACCACCACCGCTTGTTTGCCGGGGATGCGCTTGGCCACGTAGTTCTCATAGTAGCGCCTGTTCATCTGCCTCGTCTCCAGCGTGGCCAGGCCCTGCGGCCAGTTGCGCTCGTGGGCGTTCTCGATTAGGTCGTTGACGATGGACAGAGGACAGCCGCTGTCGATGAGCGAGCGTTTGATGACTGCCTGGAGCACAGCGTCAGGAGTGGAGATCATGCCGCCCCAACGTGTCACTCTGGCAGGCTGCATGGAGTTCACCCACCTGGTGACGAGGTGAGGGGAAAACCACAGTGAGACAGATGGGGACAGTTACAGAGCATTTCCCACACAACAACTGTACCATATGAAAAAATAACAATAACCGCAGAGGTTTGTTGGCTCAAACAATGGAAGAAAATAGGATAAGCTGACTTACTCCAGGATCTCATTGTACTCGATGCTCTCCTCAAGGTTCTGCAGGTTAGGGTTAGCACTGCGGATCGCTCTCATATAGGCCTTTAGCAGCTGGATGTCCCGTTTCTGAGAGAGTAACAGCACCATCATCAGGGGTGATCTTTACACAGCTGTCAAAAAGCTAAACACTAAGTCCTAACTAATCAACTGAGAAGTCTGGAAGTCATGCTCAAAAACTGCATTTGCATGAGGACAGAGCATTATTTCCAGTCATTGCTTTGGATCCAGTATTGGACTCTGCTAAGTTTTATTGGATTTTTGACAAATGCATCAAAATGAGTCAGCCTACACATCAATCATCTCACTTAGCTGAGGCTGATTTAGAATTTGAATAAGAATGTCATTAATTTCTTCATCACTGGAACATTACAAGCTGTGCATGACACAGTGCCAAACACAAGCAGGGCATACACAAATAAATACATGAAAAAATGGGAGTGGAACAAGCATAAAAATCCACCATAATCATTTTACAATTTCCTCACAGTAGTAATAAATGACTGAATATCTCTGTAGACACTGTGGGAAGTATAAACCTATTACTGAAACAGCCTCTGTGCTGAATCAGTGCGTTGTGAAGTAGGTGATCTGTTTTGTCCAGGGTACTCTGAAATTCAGCCAGGTCTCTCCTGTCATACATCATTACTCTAAATCACTTAGGAATCACATCCAATTTATGAAAATGCTCCCATTATTCTTCTGGTAACCAAATGCGTTATCAGGCCAGATCCCAAACAAGCACCATAATGTGGACACTGTAGTAACTAGGAAGTAGAAAAGTCAGTCAGGCACTGTGCTATACAATGTTTGCAGTATCCTGGCTATGTTTTCTTTTCCAGGACAAGGTCCATCAAATAATTTGAGGCTGATATTTTTATGTGTAGGCAAGTGCTCTTACTTGTTCCCCCAACTGGTGTTTATGCTCTGCAACAGTTTTCTCCAGTTCTGAAATCTTGGTTTGCTGCTGCTGCACCACACTCCTCAAGTGTTTGATGCAGTTGTGGTTGGGCAACTCGTCTTTAGGCATCTCTAGCCTGCCAAACAGGAAAATCATTTTTATTAGTGACTTGCTGTTTTAAAGTAGGATTACTTTTTAAGGTCTTGGCAGACAGTAACATACTGCAATGTGATGAAATGAAAGCAGAATAAATTTAATAGTCAATTCAAAATTACAAGTCAAAGGAGTCTGCAAATCACAGGCATAGTGATTTTTCCTGTGCAAACATTTCACAGTGATGATGATATTATTGTTCACTTTTGGTAAACAGCTGTTGTGTTTGTGATTAGCTACAACTATCACCTGGACCTTGTTAAGTCATGACAGGAGAAACACTCTGAACAAGTGATCAGAGAAATACTTAATCAGTGCACTCAACAGGAACAATGCTAACGACACAGCACTTGTACTTGTGGATGCCACTCACCCACAACCCTCCTCACAGTTGACAGGCCTTTTGGGGTTGTGCTCACAGTCCTTCAGATGTGATTGCAGCTGATCCAGCCGCAGTGTGGCTGTACAGCCAAAACCAGCATTGTCACAGCTGATCTGAAGCTTGGACAGCATGTTGCGCATGATGCGCGGCACGGGCCGGAGGTGGGCTAGCGTCACTACTGTCCGGTCAACAGGACAGATCTGCTGCTGGGCAAACCACTGTGTGATGCAGGCATTACAGAAAGCATGCTCACAGTGTGGAGCCTGTGGGTTAAATGAAAATTATGCTCAGTGGCAGAAAATATGTAAATAAATACTTTCAAGGACATTTGACTTCATCAGAATTATAAGAAAAAATTTACAATAAAGACAAAACATGATCCTCGAGAGAGGGACTTGCCTGCACTGGTTCTTCTAGCACCCCACTACATATGGGGCACAGCAGGTCTTCATCCACCTCCCCTTGGAACCTGGTGACGTCGTACCCCATGGTACATTACTGGAACCCCACAACCTCCTATGGAATACATGGGAGTAAGCAAGTTAGATTTTCAGACAATTTAACTAAACAAAAATAGGACTATAGATATTTTAGACAAGCTTCTTAATGATAGACAAAATGAAGGGAGCCTACCTCACTCACAAAAAGCCTTCAATCCCATTCAGTTCTTGACTTACTGCAGGCAGGTCACATATGGCACAGACAGTCGATTTGGTCAGGCAGATGATGAGAACCCCTGTCAAAAATGATCAAAATTTAAATAATCTTCACACATATTATTGATCTCTCATTTTTATTGCTCAAAAACATCATGGTAATGATCTGTTATGCAAGCTGAAATTGAAACTATAAATTATTAGGTCTGTGCAGAGCTGTTTTCCACCATGCCTTAAATACAAACGGAATATAATTCATATCCTGTCATATCTAAATAGCTGACACTTGTTAAATCTATAATTTACAACAGCATTCCTCATAATCAGGAACAACAGTGTCCATTTTTAGGATGGCTCGGTAAAGACAGAAAATTTAACTGTATCTCATCTCATTAATAATTTTGGTTTATTCATTAAGTCAGTCGTTGTTATTACATTCCAAGAAACAGTGGCACAAGCAGAGCAGTCCGGCCAAAAAACAGAATATATCCATCTAAACACGTCAAAGGTTTTGTCTTGTCCTTAATGCCTAATTCCACCGTCCACAATAGAAACGTGTGAAAATGTATTGTAAAGTGCAGCAGCCAAGCTCCCACATCCTGCTGTCCCAGCTGACTGCTGGGTGACCTAATTTCAGTGGAAGGCACACACACACCAGTCTGGAGGCGATTAACAGAACCCTTTCTCCCATCGCACTCAGCATGGCTTGCAAGCAAGTTAAAACTAACGTTACACGCTACAGACTGTATATAATATAACCTTACCGTGTTGACTGAACATAATCATATCAGGTGGAATTTAGTTTTGATACTGTGCAAACAATGTGGTTATTTTAAATAAACACCTCACTGCTTAAACTATGATATCGTTGCAGCTAGCTCGTCATGAATTAAATGTGGCTAACGTCTGCTAACACTAGCTAACTACCTAGCGTTAGAAGCTAACATCGCTAGCCAACACCATCGTCTACAGTTGGTTTCCTCTGGATGTTAGCCATCAAGCTAACCAGACAGAGCTCAGTCTAGGCTACCTACAGCGACAAACGGCTGTTTACAACAAGTCAGACAAGAACACAGCGTCTTAAGGGACAGCCAGACTTACGTGAATATGCAGCAAATTCGCTCTTACCAGGATTTTATCTATTTCTAGACGTCCTGTTGTAACTAGCTTGCTAGCCACGTCCTGAGCTACATCCTACGCGTCTCCGTTTCGTCGCTACGCAGGCGGGTGGGGACGTCACGACGTAACTCATCAGCCTCTGATTGGACCAAAGGGGAGGAAATAAAAAAAAAATACTTGGCTCCCACGCATCCCTCGTACAATTAAAGCCACTTTCCTGCTAAGCAGGGGGCTTTCAGTGGATCAAATTCTGGTTATGGGGAATAATAATTAATATCGGGCAGTCCAGCACAAACTATTGCAAAAATGTTCCGAAATACGTAGAGGCACTGTTGAAGACTCATGCTTTTTAAAAAGGATGCTATAATTCTTGGATATTAAAAATATAAATTAGAGTTGTCTCTGGGTCACAATTTTGTATTATATTTGGTCTTGTTTATGGCCTTTATTCAAGGAACAACAACAAAGTTCTCACACAAAATCAATGGCTCTGGATTAATTTCCAAGAACTGTTACACCTACAGCTCTGCCATGGTGTTTACTCTCACTGGCTTTAATAATCCTGCCATCTCTATTACCACTGAGCCAGATCCAATTTACCTGTCTGCTTTTACATCCCTCTTTGCACCACAGAGGCCGTGGCAGTGAGGATGCTGCGAAGGCATCCTTTTGCATCCCTGGCTCTATTGCATGCAGAGAGGGATTTGGATCTACGGTTCATGACTGGTCCATTGTGTCAGCTCAGGTATGATGGGACATGTTTCCAGCTCCACCTTTAATAAATCACCTGATAATCAGAGCAGGAGATAGTGAGACAGAAGAGGACATATTCTGCAATTTCATTCAGTATATCATTGGGAAACTGGTTTTTGCTGGCATCAATAAAGTACTGGTTTATCTATTTTTTTAATGATGATACATGTCACAGTATTGACCTACAAGCCTACATGAAACTTGAGTTTTGTAGTATGAATGTGTTTCTCTGACAAGGACTGTTACAATGTATTGTAGGTGTTAACAGAAGGCAAGCAGGAAGGAAAGGGATAGTAGCCAAGATCCGGAGAGAGAGTGCACTCACTGCACGGCAGAGTGGGTTGGATTACTGGGAATATAGCCTAACAGAAGGAGGAACACATTGAAAACAACATGAGTCATCACTCACCACCAGTGCGACTGCAAGTTCGAACAACTGTCAAAATAATGTCATTGCAGTGCATGGAAATCCATTGTAACAAACCAAAATATGTCTTTGTATGAGTCAGAGCTAAAAACCAATGTCCTGGGAGTACCGAGCCCATACAGTAATAGCATGTTTCCTAACTCTCTCGTGTGCTGTTGAGGCCGAAACTATTCCAAAGAAAATCCCTCCATCTGAGCAGCATTTCCACTATGGTCGCTATGACAGCTTGCCAGAGCAAAAACAAGCAGCAATGGGAAGCTTGATTTGGACAGTGGTCATGAGCTGGCCTTTTGTGGTGTTGTTAGTGCAGGTAACAAACACCAGGTTAATGTAATAGTTCTATTAATCTACTTCTTCCTTCTTCAAGTCATTCTGTAAAGCACAAAGGCACTGATACGCCTTAATGTGTAAACTTCAGTGAATTTTCTTCCCATGGTGTCTTTGTTATGTTACACTGGCTTTGGTAAAGTTTCATTGAGTTTCATATTATGAGGCAGTTTGAGAATGAATTTGTGGGATTCTGGGCCCAGGGTTTGTAAAGTTTTTCTAACTCAAAATCTCTTGAAGTTCTGATCCAGGTAATATTGCTCTGGTTTGCAGAAGGCTTGAAACAAACACAAACACAAACACAAAAGCTAATTTTCATCACTTTAAGTCTAACTGAATATGCAAAGAAATTAATATTGAATACTACCATGTAGGACAATGTTAAGCTTTAACATGCTCTTTTTGACTACTACAGTGCATATACCATAATAAAGATAAACCAGAAACAAATGTGAAAATAACTGAGTTAACTGTAAAATCACAATGATTATGTGTCAAAAAATGACTTCAGACCCAGTAAATATTTAGCAATAGCACTTTATTGAACACAAACAACCCTAAGCCACAATACTGAATGACAAGACCAATTGGCTGCAGCAAACATTTTATAAAATAGATTCAGGTTTAATATCACTAAATTCTCTTTTTTTTTCTTTTAACGTCAGAAAGACAGATGCAGGTTTTTCCAAAACAGTGAATGATCTTATACATATTTAACATTTTTGTAACAAATTATCATTCACATGTTCACACAAAGGAATAACAAGGCAAAGTGCTTTCAGGATTGCATTGTCGAACAAAAAGAAATGAATGGCTTGAGGTTTAGGTGAGATAGTGGGTGAGGGGGAGTGGGCTGGTCCTGTCCTAGAGTAGGCATGGGGGCCCTGGTCAGAAAACCTCAAACCTTTCACCTTGTCCTGTACCCCTTGTAGTCAAATCAGATGTAAAGTGATGGGGCAGTGTGGAGACAGACACCTATGTAGCAGAATTTTGGTTTGGAGTGGACAGATGAATTCGAAGGCATACGGCTTGAAGGGCTCAAACTCACCCTCATACAGAATAACAAATCCACCTCACATCTTCCTCATGACAACCTGTATAGTCCAATGGCAGGGCAATGGCTGACCCAGAACGCATGAAGCTGTAAACGTTGACATACATGGGAGGGCTCGACAGGGAAAAAAATATATGCACAAGAGGAAACTAAAGAGATGGTAGTTCAAAATAAAACAAAATAAAATAAGCCAATGTATGGTTATTCATTTCCAAAAGAGGATTCCTCTGGCCATGCATCACTGAATGTTAAAGGGGATAGACGATCATCATAATCTGCATCATAACATTGTCTGGCTTCACATTCCAGTGGTATTTTGTTGTATAAATGCTTCTCATAAATATTTTTTTTTCACGTCAAATAGACATATACACATACAGCACAACCAAGCACACTTCATTATGTATAACTACCATTGCTTATGATAAATCTGTATTCCCGTACTGTGAATAGATTCATGTTAAAACAGGTGGAGAGACAAACAATACTCAAGGCTGCAAAATAAGGAGGTAGGAGAAATGCTACTGAAAACAGCAAGTGATGCTAACATGATCGTTTGCTTAAATAATTCCAATATACATCAGGCTTCGGCTGGATTTCTTGAGCCGCGCACGCACCACAGCTGCTGTCCCGGTTGGCCGTTCAGGAGCTGTGCAACTACGACAAAGATATGAGAGCAACTCTGATAACAAGACTTTCACCCTGCTGTTCTAAAATTGTGTTGAATGTTGATTTGTCCAGATTTGGTCAAATTCAGCCACTCCACAAAATTCTTAAAAAGATCAGGGTGAAAATACAGCATCAAGACTTTTTTTTTAATGTTGCCTTTTCAAATGATCCCGATGCTGAAAAGTTGAGCAGCAACAGCAACTGTGGTGAATCCACTGGCTGAAGAAATCTTATAGGGCCCACTTGGCCTTACAGACATTGAAATGTGTCTTTGCCCTATGTTCTTAGACTGGTCATATTTTAAATTGGCTAATTTCAACAGAGTAAGATCATTGGTCCTGTTGTCATCACAGGTCTAGAGACCATGCTGCTGGTGATGGCATTGACTCCTTTACACACAGTAGAATAGTATATTTGCAGATTTGTAAATGAGGTAATCAGCGTTAGGCTAAATAGGGAACCCTGTCATTGACACACACATGCCCACTCCATTCACCAGCAAAGCAAAAGAGATTTCTATCATCAATGGGCCAGGATTGTGGAAAAAAGAAAAACTTTGGAATGTTGGGCGGACAAGCCAACTTTTTTTTTTTTTTTTTTTGTGAAGGTGCACTGTG
>OMKZ01054653.1:2233-13800 GCA_900302535.1 Neoniphon sammara
GTGCACGCACACTAAAAAGGAAGACAGGCTTTACTGAAGCCTGCTTGCTTCCTCTCCTCTGTTTCCTTTATATGACTGCAGCTATGAATGACAGCCTGCTCCCTCGCTGTCCCTCCCTCCCCCTCCTCCCGCTAAGACAACCATACACTCTCAATGAATATTTGACACAACGCCTCCCGACACTGAGGGACTGATTAATTCATCAATACTACTTTTGCCAACAGAGCCCAGCATGTTGTACAGTGCAATCACACATCATGTTAATGATGCAGCGCACATATGTGCCAGATCTGGGAACTCTGTGCTCCCTGGCTTTTTTGAGGGGATCCCCATAGAGACGGAGAGAACAGCACTCTGTGAAAATCTCTCTTTACAACTTTGATCTGTTCTTTGGCAATGTTAAAAGTCAAGCAGTATTTTTGGAGCAACTACTAGGAATTTACCAACACCAAGAGGGAAAGTGCTCCCAGGTCTTTGCATCCAAGCTTTGCTCAATCTTTCATCTCTGATATTTGGCTGATGATGAGGGAATGCAATATAAATTTATGTGATTGTAACAGCACCTAATTATGTTAAAAAGGCATTATACTGTATATATGCTGGAAACATTGGGATGTTTCCCTTGGTAACATCCTAATTACCTCTTGGAACTGAAAATAAGCTTTTGGTAGTGTGCAAACAAAAGATCTACTCACTTCCTCTCTCTTTTAACTTTCTGAGCTATTTACTCAACTGCTATACACACATGGGTATACTTGCATGCAAAATGTACATGAAAATTTAAACAATAGCTCAGCATTCACATTATAGCAGATGTACTGGTATTCTGTTCCGTGTGTGTTTGTGTGTGCGTGTGTGTGTGTGTGTATGTACTGACTGTGTCCAGGTTCTGCATGATGTCCTGGAAGGAAGGGTGCGTCCTGAACTGCTCAAAGAGCTCCCTCTTGTAGAGCAGCGCGTACACCAGGTTGGGGTTGTGGTGCAGAGAGTTGGACAGGCAGGAGTTGATGATTTCGAGCATCATACGGATCACCTCCTCGATCACATTCAGATCCTGGGCCTGCAGGGAAAGGGGGAATGGAAAGGTTAATTGGTTTCTGACTATACTGGTTTCACCTACACTGGTGCATTTCTTGTGATTGTCTTGCAGATAGATTGATGTATGGCAAGACTGACAGGTAGACAAAAGCACATGAGAAGAGACAGGCAGAAAAAAGGAGAGAAGGAAGGAAAGAGGGGAGGACCAAGGAAATAAAAAGATGATCAACCAGGATACTAAAATGCATCCACCCTGCAAGTGTCAGACTGCCTCTCTATAACCGCCTTCACACCAGCCTTGCTGCCCTGGACTCTATCAGGCATGAATACCGGATTACACCTCAATCATATTTGATGTGAACGGTTTTCCCCCGAAACGTAGTCAAGACCACACCTCAACGTCTCATAGTTCTGGGACTTAAACGACAGAACACACATAACTTCTGCTGTTTATTCAAGTACATCGTACCAGCGACTCAAGGGAAAGCAAGCAAAACAGCAAGGCATCTGAGAAAGCGATGCTGATGTTGTAGCAAACCTAATATTTAACAAAATTTCTTCCCCTTACTCAGGAACCTGGTGGTCTGGCGTGAATGGGACGGGACAATCGGCCTGCAATAGCCTGACGCGAAATGCCCCAGTGTACTTTACAGAACAGAGCAAAATACTGGGCGCCGCCTGTTCGGCTGGCGTGCAAAGAGTCTAAGTTTATTCTCGTAACTATAATGACAGCCGAGATCTGGGTGAGGGACAGGGAGGTGCCCTTGTTGAGCCACAGGCCAGGTCTTGTCACACTGTGTTTCCTGCTGGGGTCGGGACAACCGTGTTTAGTGACAGGTGACCGTATGGGAGGAGAGAGATGGGAGGAAGAAGGCCTGACACGCTGAGTCAAGTTACATTTATTTAGAAAGTCCTTTAAACAAAACAAATATGTCACAAAATACAAGATACAAAGTAGAATAGGACATAAATACAGACCGGAGGTTAAAAAAAAAAACAAAGATAGGCTAGAACATGTGTTTATAGACCTTTTTCACAGCTGACATTTTGGCATAAAACAGCAGGTCAACACAGGTGTTACTAATCACATTAATTAAGGTTCTGTACCCAAATGAAACAGAACTTTTGTTAATGTGATTAGTAACACCTGTGTTACCCTACAATTTTTTTTGTAAAAATGGCTGCTGTGAAAAAGGTCTATATGCTTTTGTCTGTGTGTGTACACCATTTGCCTATGTGAATGGATATGAGAGCACTGAGGCGACACCGGAGCAATCTACAATATATGACTGTCTACCATGAGGAGCTCAGAGGTGCCTTAATCAGGGGAGGAAACAAAGAGAGGAAAGGCTGGCGAGGTAAATGCAGATTGTAAGCTGTACTAAATAAAAATGTTCTTGAGTCTGGACAGGAAGTGATTTGCACAAAGGGAGGGGGCAAGTTAGCTATAACTTCCTTACTTGGCCCCGTATTGACTTTCAAAAACATAGAACGAGAAGCTGGCTTGTACCCATAAAAACAAACTTGAGTTTGAGCAGTCTGATAGGGGGTGAGGTAATTTTTTTGCTTTTTAAGTTAGAGATATGACTTTGTCATAAATACATGCATTTACAGAAGGACAAAGAAGACAAACAAAGACACGGGTAATGTGATATCTGTAACTCTGGGTCAATTTCTTTTATTTTGCTTTCTGAACAATTAACAAATTAATTAAAATTAATCAATCCAAGTCTCATGCATATATTATTCATATGCATCCAAATATTTCTGACAGTCTCTAATTTAACCAGGAAATAAACGTGTCAAAATCTTAACTGTCCCACAGACCTGCTGTACCTATATTTTTTCTTTGATCAGTGAGAGGCACTTCAAACTTTTGTCTTTAAAATACCTTTTCTTTTCTTTTTTAAAATTTTAAAGTTTTTATTTACAAACATAATTTAATGAATGAATTGAAAAAAAAGTGTGCACAGTTTTCTACAGTATTAGGCTATATGGCAGCTAAGCCAAACTTGTGATGAAAAATTAAATGCAACTAAATATTCTATAACACATTCAATATTGACTGAAGAGAATACCAAAGTTTAGTCTAGTCATAAAACCACAGTCCTACAGGTTACTTTAACACTGAAAGACAGCTAACACACCAGAGTGTAGCTGTCCAGTACAGCAGATCTATTCTTGTTGACAGTACATGGGGTTAATGATGTGGTTAACATGATTACATCCAGACTACAGCAACTTAACCCTCAGCAACAGGTGATGCTGAACACCAAGGTAGGCACTGTGAAATTTGCCAGCATCTCAACTTTGATTTGCATACAAACAAACACGAAAATTTTTTAAAGTAAGCCTCCTTTCTGATTTGGTTGGTTGTGCATTTAGTCAGTCTGCCACTGTCACACCAAACTGTACTCTGGACACACAAAGTAAATACACAGACAGCAATACAAAGACCACGTGGATTTTCATCACTGTGGTCTAATTTTTCGATAACCAGTATACTATTTTAACAAACATATTTTGAGAATGATATATTGGGGTTAATACTCTACATGCAGGGACTTTATGTGAAAGGTCTTATAAGCAAAGTTTTTCTGGTGATACAATGACACACATCTTGAAGCTGACTGCTGCTCTTTCTCTCGACTTTTCACCCTGTTGATCAGGCCATGCCCACTCTGAGCTGGGTACATTTGAAAACACTTCCTTGATTTTCCTCTGTTCTTGGCTTTTGTTCCACATTAAACCAGCATTTTCCACCCGCAAAAATCGCTCTCCAAATTGTGCAAATTTGAAAACGCCAGTTTGGCATTGTAGCGTGTGGGAAGGGAAAACTGAGGTCATAGTCTAGTACTGAGCATGCACAGGCCTGCGCGTGTTCGATAGGGACTTGAAGCATTTTGGGGTGTTACAGTGTGGAGAGCGAGCTTTTGGAACACAGCCTGAGAATGATAGTGTGATGTAGTGTGGATGGAACACAAAAACAGCATTTTCTAATTTAGCTTAACGTGGGCATGGCTTCAGGTGGACATGACCTCATCATTTCACACTTTCAACAATAACACATCTCCATAGCTAGCAGCAGTAGGAAGACTCCCCCTGTTGCAGGAGCTTACAGTAGAGTCTCACCAGGCCCGGTGACCCTGGTGCTAATATATTCAGAGGTCACCACACATCCTCCAACATACATGAAGGCAGAAAAATTCTAACAGACTCAGAGTTATACAAAGATGTTTGCCAAATCCACACAGTCCACTGTTTCCACTCTCTTTTGCCTAAAGAAGCATGCAGAGCCTACAGGAATTTCATTTACATTCGTTTCAATGGAGAATTTAAGGATTACCTGCTTTAAATAACATTGCAGAGGATTTCCACCCCTGCCTCCACCAACATAATTATTTCAGGTGAAACACACTTATGTTCTCACACAAACACATATACACCCACATCCACGCAGAGAGAAACTTTACAGAAGTTAGGCTGACACACTGACAAGCTGGTTCTGCTGGAGCCCTCAAGACTTTCATCAGCCAACATGCAGGAAATCAAAGAGCATCCTAATCCTATTTCAGCAAGGCTGCCAGCCTGAGAGCTGCAATTTAAACAAGAGGCACTTGAGCTGCATAATGACGCACCATAACCACCATAATATATTAAACATAACTAGTTATGCCAATTAAATCATTAATTGAGCTCACAAATGCATTAATTAGAAAATATTTTGATGTAAACGTCTTCATACAACACAAGGGTGATATTATGAGCTCCATACCTTAATGCATTAAGGAGTTTAAGGAGTTCCAAGAAATTCAGTTTTCCCTGATGAATGTGCAAATTTAAGTAGCAAGGTGTTCCAAAATCTACTCAGATCATCTTATCTATGAGGGGAAGTTTGTATTGTTCTTGATTTATTTAGTTCAGAAGGATGTGTCTGCACAGACAATGTCCTGCATACCATGTAGCAGGGTGGCAGGACATAAAAAAAGCTGCATAGAGACACAGGGAAAAGGATCTTCAAAGAGATAAAACAACCGGCGGCATGAATCCAACATATTACAAAGATAATGTCTGAGTCCCCCTGGTGTGAGTGCTATGGCTCGAGCTCTGAGAGATGTGACAAGTTCTGTTGTTATATATAAGCTTCCCAGCAGATAATACTGCTAGTTTTCAAGCCAATCCAAAAATACAGAACCGTGAATAGCACCATGGCTCATTTGCACAAAGACCTCAAAAACACACAATAAACCTGCAAAATGAGCCCTGGGTTTCAGTGCGCCATGTCTCAGTTTTGTCGAAAAGCAATGGGAAATTCACCTGTGCGTTTCAATTTTCAATACTTTGTGTGATTTATAGCAAAAGCAATAGGAAAAAGGGGGTTCATTTATTGTGAGATATCAGTATAGCCAGGTTGGGAATATAATTACACGGCCAGAAGACAGACGCTGGTCGACTGCTGAGAAGCATGGAGACAAAGAGATGCAGACTAGGAGAATGCAGGAGTCAAGACATCCAAAGCAGCTTAGCTTAAGGCGATGGAGTACTAATGAAATAAACCGTCTGGCACTGTGAGCGGCATTGTAACAAACACAGACAGACACACACACACACACACACACACAGAAAGGACAACTGAAAAATTCCCCAGACAATTTAAAGCTTCAGTATTGACCCTGTCAGTTGTAAAAAACTGTGTAACTGAAAAATAAACTACTTACAATTCAAATGCCTCAAATAGAAGAAGTTGAACAAAGTTTAAACTGACATTTTTCTATTCTTTTCAATAATTTACTCGAATAATTCAATCTTTCCTGGTTGACCCCTACCCAATTTAACCCAAAATAAGAAAGAAAACTATTATGTGAAATTCTGGATAGTTCTGGATTCCCAAGAGAAACAATTGGCTCTTTTTAACATCTAAAGCAGCTCAATGCAGTACTAAATTATTTTTCTTCAATACTGTGGCCTGTGCTGTGGCCATCAGTCAGACAGAAGTAAAACATCTTTCTCCTTTACACTGCTGAGCCATCAAACTTTGTCAAATCTTATACAACTTAAGAAGAGTACATTTACCAAGCCATGTCTGCTCGTATTTGACTAGTACATGAAAGATAAAATCAAGTAAACTTTCTACTATTGAGATAATAAATACTCTTTACATCTTATCTATCTTTTCGTATCTACCTCTGCGTCTGACTTATGTTATTTCCCCAAACCACTGTGAAATACAGACAGTGGGAAATTTGCTCATTTTTAACAGGGGGATGCTCCAATGCAATTGGATGGCTTGCTCTGTGGGTGTATTTTCAGCAACACAGCAGTGTGTCTCTATGATCCTCTCACTGTTCTGCGACTACATGTTGCGATTTGTCATGATCATGAAGGTGACACACGAGGATAGAATATATAGGCTACAATATAGTAGATTTGAGTATTTATAGTGCATAGTTTAGAGAATATTATAGATCCAAGATGAAACAGAGGGGCGGGACTGAAAGAAAAAGGTGCAGTTACAAATACGTCTGCTACTACAGACACATGGGTTCATCAATACACAACACAGTACGTATACTGATATTTCAGGTCAGGGTTTTAGATACCAGTGTTGTGCTAGTTACTTAAAAATAGTAACTAGTTATAGTTACTAGTTACTTCATTCAAAAAGTAACTCAGTTACTTTGTTAGTTACTTACACCACTGTTAAAAGTAACTTTTTAGTTACTTTTTTAAAGAACAGTATTTTAAATGCTCCCATTAATGCCCTTAAAACCTTCATTGCAGTACTGTAAGGAAAATAATACAAACTGTTGATCAACTTAACAGTTCCTATTCATTTGCATTCACATCACTAAATTCTGCTAAGCATTATGGTCTAAGACATTATGGTCTAAGACTGTGTTTTTAAAAAAGACACAGCTTACATTTGACTAAAAGGTTTTTGTCTTTGTGCTCGACTAAAGTGAAATAGTGAGCGTATTTCCACGTTGAGAAACTCGTCTTGCACGCGCCTTGACTCGCCATGACCGCCGCACATGTTAGAGTAAACAGAAACACGCCCACAATGTGTCTCCGCTGTAAACAGGAGGAAGTAGCCTACACTGCAGCTGGCCAAACATGAATTAATTTATCGAGTAACGGACTAACGCGCCATAATGTAACGGTAACTGAGTTACTTTATTTGAAAAGTAATGTGTTAGAGTATTAATTTGCTTCCAAAAGTAACGGCGTTACAGTAACGCGTTACTGCCAAACACTGATAGATTCTAACCTCAGTTAGATAAAGGATCAATGAGTCAGACAGACTAGACTAACATATTCATCTAAACAAACCCTCTGCCCCTGTATTCCCTCTCTGCTATCTAGGGTATGGACAGGGCGGATGGCAGGTTAACAAGGAGGATGCATTTTGGTCATTTATTTTTTGATTTTTAATTTGGGTGTCTGTACCTTTAAGAACTCTTTTTTGCTCCCACTTGCTGTCTTTGCACACATGATGCCCACGCGCTAGTCAGGTAAAGTGCACAGGTGCAAACATGGCGACCGCTAATGCAAACGTTGAGACAGACAGTATTTTTACATGGATACCAGAAATCCAATTTGAGAGTAAAAGTCAAATTGAGAGTAACCGTTACCTTATGCCGATTACCGAAAATCCCCCTATAAAGGCACTCCGCAACTGTCCGATGAACACACATGTTCAGTGGTTATAGTTCCTACTGTGTATACCATGTAACTGCTTGTAAAACGACCTTTTTTTATCCATTGATTCAGCGTTATTAGATATAAAATATCAATATGAATATATACATTTACTATTATCATTTCCATTCTTTCTTTTCCACAAGCTGATAACGTTACTTGTTATGTTGTTGTTACTTGTATTATTTTATTTATTTATTTATTTAGTTCCTTTTTTGATGCAAGGCTTATGTCTGCATGTACTGATCTGTGGTTTTTGATTGTTTCTTGTCTTAGGGTGGCTCTACAAGCAATTCTAAGTACAAAAGCCACTAGCCCCTACAGCCGCCCACTCACCCTCATGGTCAAAGTAGCGGTAACACAAGAGATCACAAAAGTCCTCTTGTGGGCATTTGAGGAAGATGGAACACTTTCTGTGCTGTCTCAAAAAAAAAAAAAAAAAAAAAAAAAAAAAATATTGTTGTGGCCATCACCGATGGAGTTACTGCAGCAAAAATGACACTCTATGAAGACATGAAAGACCGCCTGAAGCCTCAGAAAAGCTACAATACCAAGGGATACCATGTGTTTGGTTCATCCCCTCCATTTCAGCTCTGCCTGAAAAGGGAAATTCTTATCTTCAGCACTGCACTCATACATGTGCCACCAGAACTTTAAGAGTTGGCCACTTCCCTCATCTTCAACAGCAGCTAACTTGAGGGAAGAGCCAAAATAAGGCTTGGTGACAATGGTTGGCCATTACAGAATGTAGCAATAGCTACATTCATCTCATGGTTGCATCCTGCCTTATTTCAAACCTGTCAGCTGAAGAAGAGTTTCTCTGCCTGAATGTAGTGGCTGTGAAATGGATTAGAATAAGGTGCTGAGTAAGCAATCTTCAACAAGTAGGCGCAGAGATCAGTTAGAACTTAAGACAATAAAAACTTTGCTTTTTTTGTCCACTACAAGATCAATTTCAAAACTGAGACAATAAACAGCAAAATGTAGCACATATACAAAATCCCTCTAGCTGCAGGTTATGGTAAGTGGGACTGCAATGCATATAGGCTGATTTACAGCAGGGATTCAGTCTAAAACTGGGCTAAAAATCTGTAACATAACTGCATGTGGTAGCAGGTTTTATTCAATCTTCTGTGTCCTGCTTCTAAAAGAAGCCCTTACCTTATAAATAACTGTACAGGCTATATGGAGTTTTTTTCACGCATATGCAGCCAGGATTAGGATCACTGCAAAATACATAATGGCATACTGTTGTGTCTGGACTATTTAAAAGCCACAGATTTGTATAAGAAAGCTGGGGGGGAAAAAATGAAGAAACCAGCTTGCCACATAGATACAACAATGTATTGATTGCCACAAGTTATAGCAGCTTTGAGTTACAGGCTGGTGGATGAAGGTGTGTGTGGTGGCGTGGTGCCTCAACAGGCAGACGTGGAGAAGCATGTGGAAAGCAGGAGAACAGGCTATAATGAGGATTGATGGTGTGTCTGGGAGCGGAGGTGGCTCTCTGGGCTTGACTCCACTGCCTATAGCTAGACCTGCTCTGCTCTGGCAGGGCATAATTAGACAGAGAGCAGGGACAGAAAGAGGAGACAAGTGTGTAGGAGGAAGAGGAGGCAGGGGAAGGAAATAAAATGGAAGATGAGGAGAGAGTGCGTGGAGTAAGAAAATAAAGCAGTTGGACGGAGAGAGGGAATGTGATGAGGAGGAGACAAAGGAAGAGAGAGCGAGAGAGGGAGACAGTGTAGGAGTGAGGGAGACGTTGTGTGTTCTCCAGCTCTGTTCCAGCTTAATGAGATTAGCCCAGCAGAGAGAAAAAAATGCCACACCAGGGAATTCAGGTCACATGAAAATAGGCTAGCTAGACGTCTGCCTGGCCCTGTGTGTATGTTTGTCAAGTGGATGAGATTAAGTCGGAGGTCCACAGTTAACTGTCCGCTTGAAACTCAGACAGGATTTATATATCTTGGCTCCTCCTCCTCCTCCTCCACGCCCAGCTCCCTCTGTTGTCCTACACTGGTTTTCACTAAAAATAAATCCTCCAGAAAACACCTCAGCGTTGTGCGCACAGGCGTGTAAGTGTGTGTGATTACTGCCTTTCTCCTCTCGCTCCTCTGCTCCTCATTCTCTTTCCTCTATCCTCCTCCCACTCTCTCTCTCTCTCTCTCTCTGCTCCTCGTCTGGTCCCTCTCCTACGCTCGTGTGTTATTTTCCAGCTTCCTGCGCTGTCATTTAGTCACAGCCATTCATGCCACTCTTATATATCTTCTCTTCAGCCAGACAAACATACACCGCAGACTAGAAAGATATCATTAGTCTCAATGATCCTGCCTCATTTCGACTTGTTTCACCATTTAAATAAGCCTTGCAAGTGTGTGTGTGTGTGTGTGTGTGTGAGCCCAGAAGTCAGACAGAGCCTGTGTGTACATTCAGAAGCCAAAACTTTTCCATCTGTCTGGTGCTGATGCTTGTGGATGGCAGACACAGGTGTGTTATATGTGTGAGTACGTACACCCTTTGGTATCCGTCTGGGAGAAAATGAGAGACAAAGCAAATTACAGAGCTGCAGATACAGTCTGTCCCTGCGTCTGGAAAGGAAAGTGCCAAGACTACACATCTGCCACTGTGCCGCTACCGTGTGTCGTTCTGTAGCCTTTCAATTATGCATGCATCTGTGTGTGCCTGTATGTTTATACATATTTGTATGCAAGTTATGTGTTTGTCTGTTTGTGTGGACAGAGTGCAGGGACAGAGACGTGTAAATCTCTGTCAAGCAGAAGCTGGCACCATTAAACCAATAGCTTAGTGACTCCCTGGCTAGCCCGGCTGCTCGTTGTAGGCTGTTGCAGGGCAGCAAACCAGACGCATTAAGAAAGAATACAGACAAAGACAAGGGCATGGAGAAAGGCAGAGACCGACAGAGACACACAGACAGACAGACAAAGTCACTCTGCAACACACAGTTTGAAATCCGTTTGATGGTGCCAGTATATACAAATTTTGACATATGCAAAATGCTCAGGTTATATCCAAGTATGATCACTTTCCGAAATGGAAAAATCATAGGAGACAGAGAAAGAGAGAAAAGATGTAAAATTAGTTAATAACAAAATGGAAAAAAAAAACAAAAAAACATCAGCAGGGATAAAGCGGAGGCTAAGAAAAAGACAAGCAGGGAGAGAATGAGTGCCAGGCAGAGACAGAGAAAAGGCACAAGTACAGACAGAGAGGGTCAGACTGGCTCAGTAGCGGCAGCCTGCTCGGTCTTTGGGGAGGTTTTAAATAGGTCATTGTCTGACCTGCATTATGGTACCATGGCCATTTCATAATCGCACCACTTTGTGGAGCGCGGTGCCCAGGTCAGCCCCTTATTACCCATGGCCTCACGCACACACACACACACACACACGCACACGCACACGCATGCTTGCACATACACAGAATTAGGCAAAAGACAGTGTTTGCCCCCCAAACAACAGCAACATTAATGCAGTCTGCCTGCCTGTCTGGCAAAGTCTGTCCCGGCACAACTGCTGCACCACTGCCTATGCAGGGTGGAGGGCATGGGGAGGGTTCAGTATATTTTGACACCTTACTATACACCTTACACCTATAGTTTAAACCAGTGCAGTTCCTTTTGAAGAAGTGAGCAATCACTGACTGCAGGGGGTTGCAGATGAACAGCAATGATGTCAGCGATGACGGCAGTGATGATGATGATGACGATGACGCTAACAGCTGCAAAGGTGCCCTAGGCAGATAGGTGGGCAGCGTTAATTGATCCGCTGTGAGCTGTGCTCTGTTTAGCAGTGCTGATCAGAGAAAGACCA
>OMKZ01054654.1:37493-49090 GCA_900302535.1 Neoniphon sammara
ACACCCAATAAAAAAAAAAAAAAAAAAAAAAAAAAAAAACTCTCACTCTCTTGGCCCCAGGCAAGAAAACATTTAAATGCAGACTAAAAGGTTAAAAGAAACTGCACAAACTATAGACTGAAAGGTTAAAATTAATTGCTATGTCTGAACTGGTAAATCAGTGAGGGATTGTTGCTTTGTACTCATAAATTGGTACTTTCTGCTGAAAGGACACATGTTGATTGTACTTTAAAGCAACATGAGTCCCCCAGCACTTTCTCACATGTTGTAATTTTGTTGGGAAAAAACACAATGATGTCAGTTTTGGAGACTGCTGGGAATGGGACAGTGTGGTTTGTGACTGTGCCCTGCATGAGTTCTTAGTTAGTAAATTGAGGCCACTTCTCAGAAATGAGCATTTCTTTATTCCCAATAGGGAGGCACATCGTGATTGAGGCTTTCTTAAATTGGAGCTAACTAGATGAGATTCAGGAGCGGGTCCACACCTCAACTCCACCTCTTCTTACTTTAAACTATATATGCCAACCTGCCCTGTACCCCATTTGTCCTTGCTCTTTCGTGCACAGAATGCTATAGATCCCTCATATCTAAGTTTTATCATTCTAATAAAATTGTAGGAACACTAAAGCTCCACTCGCCCATGCAGGTATTTCTCTCAATCCATCCAATACTGACCTTTCCATCCATGGACCATCACAATACATCCCCCTATACTCGAGCAAGGAAATCATCAAAGATGTCCATACTGAGAACCATACAAGAGACTCAGCCTGATCACCATCCCTATGCTGTGCATGTTAACCCATTCCTCCAGTGCCTCTTTTCATTTCCACCAAAACTTTGAATCATCCTTCCTGATGAATCCTCTATATCCCAGGTTATTCTTTCAGATGATAACAGTGTAAGACCTTGTAGAGGACAAAAACTCCTCATGCGAATCTTCTCTTATGACTCGGGGCTGCTTACTGAGCCTCACAGAGTGCTGTCACTGGCTGTAACTGCACCCAGAGGTGCTGATGTTGCTCCAGCCAGGTCTCCCGCCTTCAACAATTTCATAACGGTTAATAGTTTGCCTTCAGAGAGCGTCAAAAGACAAAGGCATTTTGTTCTATCAGTAAGAGAAAAAAAAGCCAAACCACTTGAAACTCTCATGGACTGGCTCCTCTTCTTAGAATCACGACAAAGAAGGCAAGCTTCCAGGTGTTGCCATCATGACAAACAGCACGGATCACGATGCCATGACAAGCCAAGAATTAAAGGCTAAGACCAAATACAACAGGACACACAGGACATTATGCACGAGCCCCACCCAGTTTCCAATGCTGGCACCAGGATAACAGCTTCTGTAATTGCTTCCTCCTTCATCTTTTAGCAAGCAACACAAAATTCAGCTATACAGGCACTAGGATGCCAGGCACAAACATTATTCATTCTACTTCAACAAATTCTGGCAATTGGCACCAGACTCTCCATTTTTCATCAGCCAAGCCTTCAATAAAGCAACTAGCAGTGGCAGTGCCAGTTCCCTTGTCCACTATTTGTCCCTTTCTCAGCAGCCTCGCCCTTCCTTTGGAGTTTCCAGCACTGTGATGCCAGCATCATCAAGTCCTCAATATACACTGCCAATATTTCAATTTTTTTCCATCAGCAGCCCAGTCCAACTATCTATTAGTGGCACTGGGATGCCAACTAATTCCACTCACCGTCACCACTCACCAAAATCCTCAGCCTACATAGCAACCAGTACTGGGATGCCAGTTTCCTCATCTGCTTGTCCACCTATCTACCAACCCTCAATGTACTCTGCTATTATCTCACAAGACACAGGATGCCCGCTCCGTTTGTCTGCTCTTCCAACTCTTGCACAGCAGCCTCCCTCATTTGGGGTTTTTGGTACCAGGATGACAACATCATCCAGTTCTCACTGCCAGTACCTAACATTCTTCCATCAGCAGTCCAGCCCCAGTTTTCTGTTAGGATGCCAACTACCACCCCCCTTCTCTCACCCAACAAACTCCTCTGTTCAGGGTAGCAACTGGGTTTCCAGCTCCTTCCTCTGCTCTTCCACGTCTTAGCAATGTCCTATCCGTTTGGGGTTTGCAGTACTGGGATGCCAACATGATCATATTCTCAGAAATATGTAGTCAGTACTGAGATGAGATAAAATCTACCCCATCAGCATCACCACTCTTATACAGGGACACAAATAGTCTAAGAAATCCATACTCATTCACTCATTCAGCCTCGCTCCCTTGTCGTGGACATCATCAGCAAAGGCCGTTCTAGCTCCGCTTCCATCCTGCCCTTCATGTGTCGTCTAACCTGGTTATCCATGACACATCAGTTTATCCTCTGTGCAGCTTATGTTCCTGGTAATGCCGCTGCTGACTCTGTCTCCCAGTTCTCATTTCAGAAGTTCAGAAGCTTAGCCCAATATGCTGAAGTCAATCCAACCCTGATACCTTCATTTTCAGCTAACGATATTCAACATGTGAATTCAACCCTAGCAAGTTTAATTAATGGCTCCCAGCTTGCCGTGATCAATGGCTTTGGCCCCGATGCCCTATCTTCATTCTGGGCTGCTTTGAAGTCCTTCCGCGAGTTCCGCGGTTAAATCCCATCTTTTGATTTGATTGCCTTCACTGATTTTGTTTTCTTCGACACTGCCCATCAGAATAGCCACTGTTGAAATCTCCTCCTTAAATCACCTCTACGGCACCAGCTTCATTTCCAAGTTTTTGAGGGGCTTTCCAAGGCCCTCATCCAGTCATCCTCAAATGTCTCTGCTCAAATGTCAAATGTCTGTGCTCATCAAAAGTCCAGTCCACCTCCCTGTTGTCTTCCATGACAGCCAAGCTTCTCTCCCTTTGTATCAACACCAGCCGCTCTAGCTACAGTAATGGGTTGACACAAATGCATGCAGGGCAGGTAGTCTCACACACATACACACACACACACGAATCCTGCGGAATGACAGCAGATAAGCGACATCTATAATTCCCACTTTCTGTTCCAGGAAGAAAATGGACTAATGATAGCCAGACTTCAGAACAGACTGAATATATATGGGATTTCTATCTTGCTAGCGTGTGTTTGTGTGTGTGTGAGAGAGAGACAGAACGAGAGACAGACAGACAGAGAGAGAGGGAAAAAAGGAAAAGAGAGTGAGAGAATGAGTGAGTCACCGCACTACAATTTACTCTTGTCTCTGGACAGCTTTTATTTGTATTTGCAGGCATGGCATATTAATTACAGCAGTGGCCTTCTCACACCAAATGAGTCTCACAGGACAATTAGTCTGTGAGAACGATCAGTAAGAGACATTTAATCTTGGACTCTGATGAATGTTAAGCCTCTAACTAGTCAGCAATATTAATCCATCAGGATTGAACCCTGTGGGCGCTCTTGCTTGTCCTTCATTATTAGTTTTACATTCGTATTTATTCATCCCCTCGCTGTTTCTTTGTCTATCCCTGCCAAATATCCTTATTCCTACTCCTCGCTGCTCCAGACTCTTTCTCTCCTCCCACTCTTTCCTTTGCTGCTCCCTCCATCTGTCCAGTGTCCACTCTTGCAAAGTGTGTGTATGCGTCGTGCGTGTTTTATGGGGTTAGAGGTCCAGGGCCAAGGTCTGCTCTGACATCGTTTGTCTTCTTCCCAGTCCGCTCAAATCCATCTATCACTGCTGCCTTCCTGGAGCCCCTAATGTCTAAAGCACCTGAGTGTGTGAAAGAGTGAGAAAGAGGCCGCGTGTGGATGAGCGCGAGGAAGAGAGAGAATCTGTTTGAGTGTGTGTGTTTGTTCACACACGCCCTCCACAGCCTCATTATGGCAAAAGTAGCCCCTCCTTTCAGCAGTGGTTCGGCTGCCACAGGAGAAAAGCACAAGGGCAGACTCTGAGCTTTCCTGCCCCATCTGGAGCTCACCGCCCAGGGCTCCAAAGCTGCTGACTTCCCCTTAATCTTGTTTTGCCTACATGCTCACCACAGGGCGTACATTATCATTGCCTCACACTGCTCCGGTCCCCACAGAAGTACACTCACCTCTACCGGGATAAAATCTTTAGCTTTAACTTCTTCTCAGCTTATCACTGCAACACTAGTGTGCTACTTCAAGTAGGGCAAACCTCTAGATTTGGTTGGTTAGACAGCTTTTTGCCTGTAATGGGCCTTGCAATCAAATTATGAGGAATAGAAACAGACAGTCACCATTATTCTGAATGCCTTTTGATCCTTCAGTTCAAATGCTGCTTTACCCATCCTGATGAGGCCGATGATGTTGTGCTAGACCAAAGAGCAAAGATAATCTACAGTACAATACACTCAGTATCCACTTAATTGCAGGAAGTGCAGCTCCCCGTTTATGAAAACAGCTCAAACAGTGACTCATGTATAAATAAAGCATGAGTATTAAAAATATAGATAGGGTTGAAAGGTTCAGTTTCTGGTCGACTACATTTGGTCGAGATAATTTGATGGAAAATTATAGAGTGATCAGAGGTTTGGGTCATTTCCTGCATTCTGCTTTTGCATCACTGTAGATTGTTTTTCAAGTGCTTTTATTATGTTATGAGACATTTGTCATTTTAGTTGTTTTTCAGAGTCAATATGTTGAAACAAACACTGCCAAAATATTCCGAATTACTCCCCGAAAAGAACAGGACAACAATTTTAAACCGTAATTATGAAAAATCTAGCTTTAATTTCCATTTTCATTTCATGGACTATAGCTGGCAGGTCTTGTTTTGGTTTGCACGTCAGCCGAATGGGTCAGGACTGGGTTAACAGAGGGCAGGCCTTAACACAACCGCAGAGAACATTAGCTACTGGTTGAGTGATTTAGAGGAAAACACAAATCGGACACATAATGACCTGGAAGCTGTATTTTGCCTCTTTGTGTTTACAAGCAATAAACGGAGGTAAGGCTGCCCCTCCTTTCTCATCTTGGGTCTTGCAGTACTCCTGAATGAAGCATCAATATTACATGGCAAATACAACTTGCTTCAAAACAGCTCAGGCCCCAGATTTCAACCCAGCAGGGGCCTTGAGTTGAGGTGGAAAAGGATCTCAACATGGAAGTACCGCTGACAAATTTACACAAACTGCAAGTTGCTGAGTCAGCGTGGATTGAAATATTGTTGTTGAATATTTCCAGCACCTTCTTGTATCTAAAGAATTCAGGTTCTTCTGGAGGCAGCAGCAGGTCTACTGAATGGCTGTATTTAATAAGATGAATCCTGGAGTGTCTGCCTTTGCTCAGGACCTATAAAACTGCCAAGGTTAGGGCTTCCTATTGAACCTGAAACTATGATGGAATACAGACTTGGTGCTTATCATTTTTACAGATACATACAGAGTTAAATCACTGGCATCTCATTGAGGACTAAAAGCCTGATGAATATTTCCACTTTAAGCCCACTGTCTGCACATTATTTATTTTCCGCTGACTACCAATTGATCCCTGTATTTGTGGACCTGAGGTGACAACAAGGACAATGCTATCTGAATTCCCTCTTTGCAAACACACCGCTGAACCAACAGCTCAGAACGTAGTTAACTCTTCAGGATGGAGCGCCATGACCCCAGGGGAGACAGATAGACCATGGAAGCAAGAGAAGGAGTAAAATAAGTGGAGAGGGAGAGGATGGATAAGGAGAAAAGAAAAACAAAGAGCGGTGTTATAGAAAATCCACTTGACTGATTTTTCTTGCTCATACTTCAGTTGAATGTTCGCATGGGTATTTATGTCTTCCATGACTTTTTAAGGTCTTGAAACCTGTAAAAAACTCATCCTTTAGTTGAAAAAAAGACATGCGTCAAGCTAAAATTATTTTCCTCATTTCTGGAAAAAATTAGAAAATCAAAGATGTCTCACAGATAGTTCACATGTCTTTTTGTCCAACAGTGGTAGGAAAAATGACTTGGCTCCATGGGCCCTCTGCTGTTAAAGGAATTTTCATTAGATATATGAAGAGCTTTGGAGATGTTATAATGCTCTGGATCGGTCGGCAACAGACTCAACAGTACTCATCTCTCCCTGGGGCGCATACCGCAGAAGCAGGTTGCATGGATAACAATGTGATCATGTTGACACTGAACATTTTGTTTTACTGTGTCAGCCAAAGTGAAACAGGCCCTCTTGACCGAGTTAATTCAATACAAATGCTGCTGTGTTTTTCTTTGCTTCATACATCGATACCCAGCAGCGTTCTGACTTAACTATGTCTGCGATTTGCACTATACACTCCAGTTTCTTTGCCTTTTTTATTCGGCGGCGGCCCGTCTTGAGCTGCGATTAATCCTGGGCAAAAGATGAAAACATACAATCACATTGAATGTAAAGGCCACATGGTGCTCACTTTTGCATCGGCAAGAGCACTTGGACGCACAAATGAAACATAAGTCGAGATCTGGGGTTGAGCGTGCATATTCAAAACCACCCATTAACCTGAAGGAAACCTTTCATAGTGTCCCCCATATTTAACTTTATAACCAGTAAGACTGCCAGAGCCAGAGAGGAAGGAGCCGGAGAGTTAAATTACACCTATGGGCTATTCTGTGAACACTCACACAGACATCCTATTGATCAAATCAGTCTTTTATAGCTGTAATGACTGATTTATTACTCCTCAACAGCATAACCCACCTTCGTCTTGATTTATTTTAACAAAAGATCTTGTTGTACCCTGGCATGGTTACCAGTTTAACCCCCTGGTAATGATTAATACCGCAAATGTCAATTAAGCTGCTCAGTATTCCAATTAGCTTGTCCTTCAGTAACCCTCACTGAAGTTCTGTATTTGGACAGAGCCTGTGCATGTGTGTCAGACCGAGAGTGAAACCAAAGACAGACATCCAGACTAACAGGGAGACAGATGGGGAGATAAACAGATAGAAAACAGACGGAGGGAGAAGACGGCGATGCAAAGTGATGCAGAGCAGACGAAAAGTGGCGGGTGAAAAAAAAAAAGGATGGAGTGCCGTGTGTGGAGGGAGACAGAGAGTTCTTCATTCCAGAGGCTTTTAAATAATGTAGCTTCATCATTTACAGACTTCCCGTTCTCAGATACATGATCAAACTTCCTCCCGCGGCCAAGAAACGTCGGCTGAGGGATGAAAGTGTCAGGTCTTAGCCTCCTGGCCTTGGGGAGACCATTACACCAGAATAGGCCCTTTTCATAGGAATCTTTTACAATTATAAATAATGCATCCGTTTTGACACGATGTGACTCAGAATTAGAAGTCGTGCTCCTGTGCCCGTCACAGGACGGTCTTGCGGAGGCCGAAGCTATTCAAGGACAGGAGGGGATGTTGTGAAAAGCAGTCCAGGGTTAACCCAATCAATTTCGTTCAGTTGTTTTTAAAGGGTGTATCACTCATTGCGCAAGGTCACCATGAATCTTCGAATGTTTAACAGAGTAGAAAAGGAATAGGGATGGGCTGGCAGCCCCGGTTGGAGCCGCCACACGGTGCAACAGTAACTCATGTTGATTGACAGCGCTGCAGGGAGAATCTTCACAGTTCAATTCACAAATTCTTTTTGGAGGTGATAGATAGTGCAGCAAAGCAAAGACCTGGCGCGATCTCATTTCTACCGAACATAATACCTTTTGTGCTATACCCATAAACTCTCTGTCACAATCCTGAATTGTGGCTTTCTATGGAAAACCTTTCTGTAACACGCTCCACTGAGGTAAATCCTCCCAGCCAGACGACACACAAAACATTCCCCCATCGTTAATGCGAGGGAAACGGCAAGAGCAAAAGCCAGCAGTGGGATTTAGCCGCTGAGGACAGCGAACGCGAAATGACACAACTTAGGCCTGATTTTTACGGTGTTGGCCGCCATGTTGGCGATGGTGCGCCTGTGTAAGGGTTACTAATGCCCCCCCCACCCCCATACTGGGATGCCAAAGTGTCTGCAGATGCCAGACACTTTTGTCCAGGGTCAGAGGATAAGTATTTACAAGCGTGCGGGCAGCTGAGAACCTGAGGTCTATAAATGCCCACAGCTGTCCTAAGTCCGTCACATCGCTAAACACACTCATACACATGGATACTCATGCACACACACATGCAAAGACACACCTATGCTTCCAACCCTTACTATAATTTAACTCGTCACTCAAAAGTCAGAAGTCATCTCACCTATGTATAGCTCACCTGTATTCCTATTGTCCACATGGCACAGAGATTCCATCTATTTTCACGTCCTCCCGCTGAATCTATTTCTGCTTCCCCTGCTCTTTTTTATATCATTCATTTTCACCACACATGAGAGCGCCGAGGGGGGGGTTCACCTCTCTTAGTCTTCCTGTTAAAACTTCTACCTTATCTTTTCCCTCTGTATCTTCCTTTCCCCCCCTCCTCATCCTTATCGCCGTTCTCCTTCATATTGCTTCAGTCCAAGCCCAGGGGCTCCGGTGCATTTGGCAGCACCCTGCAACACCCTTTGAAGTGCTGGAGGGCATGTAGGAATTTGTACTCAATGAGACACCTTGGCCTGAAAGTGCCAGGGAGGTGCCTCGCTATCAGTTTAGGCCTCGTGTCCACTAGGCTGCTGCTTCTTTTTTTTTTCTTTTTTTTTCTGTCAGAAAAGTGCCAGGTGGAAGGCTGAAAAGCATACGGATGAAGGAAAAAAGGCTGTGGGGTGATTTAAAAAAATATGTGACAATTTTCCGCCTATCATTTTAATATGAAAAGTGCAGCACTTTTTCAAAAAAGTTGAAAAATTTGCAGGTCATGGACAACAAAAAAGAGCCAAAAGGTAGCTATAAATAAATAAACATAAATAAATAAATATCGCAGTTGCAGATTTATTTTGCAGAGATGGAAGGATATACTGCAAAAAGATGTCCATCATTTAGTGTCATTCAGTGTTAAAATCTTGTTTTTTTCAAATGATAAAAAAAGAAATAATCCCACTTGTTTCCAATCAATTTGTTTTCAAAATTTTCTTGAATCAAGCGTTATTTTCTTGACACTAGTGGGTTCTTGATACACACCCACCTCCTAAATAAATAACTAGAATATCCACATGAGGCATACATCAAGCTAACAGCTAAAAATTATGCTTTTTAAATAAGGCCAAAGGAGACGTGACCCAGAAAAAATGAACGCATCAGCAAAGTGATACAGTTATGGACGCGTGGTTTCGTCAAATCACCAAAGAAGCACACATTTCATCAGCTCGAGCCCTTTCGAAATGAGGGGTGTAACGTTAACGTGAAACCAGGTAAGAGGGCACTCAATCAATCTCCAGTCTCCATGTAATCTTGCAGAACAGCAGTGGAGGGTAAGGCAAGGTGCTTATTGATCAAAGAAGTGACAGGGACTTTGCCAGCAGACAATATGGGCTGCAGCCATTACAGCCAGTGATGTCTATCATCTCCGAAGAGAACAGCTCTCCCCCTCTCCCGTTCCCAAAATGAGCCTTGTCAATGTAATCAGCTTCCAGATATACGGCTTGGAGATCAATAGCCCTTTCACTCTCATGAGTTAAAGAGAAGGAGTTGGTGTGTGTGTGTGTGTGTGTGTGTGTGTGACCTTTGCAAAGGTGCCCTCCGCTTGATTGTACCACAAGACCCTCAGCTCAACTCCTATTACATTTTGTAATATAAGTTCTATAGAGTACAGCAGGAAAAAAGCAATAAGATGATAACCAAGTTAATGAGTCCTCCATCATTTTTCCTTTAACATGTTCTGGTATAGTCACTGATAGATGAGGATGGCTCCTGCATGGGGCTGATGTATGTGGCATAAGGCTTGGGATTAGTGCTATTATGAGATAGAGCATGGAAGAATATGTCGAGTCTGTGAGCCCGTTTCATCCATGTACCCAATTCTAATGATAGTTCAAGGCATGGATTTTTCTCCTCTTTATGGGATTTATGTGGCAACGTTTCTGCACAGCTACATGCAGAATGAAGTGATAAAGATATGCAGTATATATATATGTGCCATTTAATGGATGATTCAAATAAGCATCCATGCATGAAATTCACTGTCAAACCACAGGAATCTTACTTCGAGATCATGCTATATGCAAATTCAATACAATCAAAGCAATGTCAAATTTTAAAATATAAACTTTCTTTAGGGGTATTTGAGCTGGCAAATTTTGTGTTCTTTATTTATTTTCTAATTTAAATTATTTTATTTTGTCCTCATCTGTCCCCATCCTCATCTCATTTTAAATAAATTTTATTAAATAAAATTTTATCTCATTTATATAATAATGCACTAGACATGTAGATATTTTCTGTTTGATGTAATGATGCAGCCATAAAACAATGGAATATTGGGTTTGAATATTTCAATCAATGTAAGTGTGATGTGGCTTCAATGAAGCTGCAAGCAGCAGATGCACTAATTTTGAAGCTACTTAAAATTGAGGGAAAATCAGGTACTAGGGGGATAAGTAAGCTTCCATATAAAAGGGGGTAAAAACATTTAGTTCATCACTTCATTGGAAGTTCACAAGCAAGTCACTGGGCATCATCTCAGTTGATAGAAGTCTGGCATGGTGATGACTAAGGAGTTTATGTATGTCAGTACTGTTGTAACTATCAGTGATGTGGCAAATATTTAATATTTATTACTTACTTAATAATTATACATAAATGCTTTTTTATCCCTATATATACAAGTTACATATAGCTCAATAGTATAACAGTTTTGTAATATTACTATCACACTTTATATCAATATTGTGTAATATTGTAGTAGCAGCAGCAGCAGTCATATTTAAGTTACCAAGGCAACAAGCTATAAAAGATCATCTGTCAAGATGAAACATGTGAGAGAGGTGTTGTCTGTGCTGAGGAGGCTGCAGAGAATCCAGAGTGAAGAAACTGACTTCTCTCCAAACATTCCCTGACCATTGAAGGGAGTAGGGAATACTGTTTAGGAACACTGTGGAATGGAACAAACCTTATCACTGCTCATGATAACTACCCAGGTCTTCTTCTATTTATACTATAAAAAAAAAAAAAAAGAACGACTACTCTATAACACATCAGCTCCTGTCTGCCAGAGAATTTGTCCCAGGACAGACCTTCATTACACTATGAGGTCAGAGCAGGAACTGTAAAAGACTTTATTAAATGAGCATGAGCTGAATCGATATTATGTCATATCTATAGAGAGTAGCAAAAAGAAATTTATTCATGTAAAAATACAGCAGATATTACTTCAGGGTTAAAAACAACACCGTAATGAATTGTGCCTCTTTGACTTGAGCCTGCGTTTTTTTTTTTTTCTTTCATTTTTTCATCTCCCTTTTCTTCCGTCAAATATGCCATCAAGGACCTTTTCCATTCTGGCCCTGCCTGGCTCTGCGAGAAGCAAACTACCTCTCATATAACTTTTCTTGGTATTAAAATTTCCACTTCCTCTGCTGACTAATTTCCTCTCCTTATCGGGGAGGAAAAGGGCAGGTGTTTAGACATGCCACGATGACAATGAAAACACAAGATTTACTACTGTGTTTTGGCGTTCTGGGAACACGCCGCATCGGGGCGAGGGGGAGGTGTGTGTGTGTGTGTGTGTGTGTGTGTGTAAGGGGGGTGTGGGAGGCGGGTGATGCGTAATAGAAGC
>OMKZ01054656.1:1406-12023 GCA_900302535.1 Neoniphon sammara
TAAAAAACAGCATCGGTGGATCAATAGAAAAATACAAGGATTATAAAGACAACATAAGCCTTTTTCACCATAGATTCCAATTACAGCAAGTTTAGAAATGGACCCAGGTAAGATGGCTGCCATATGGTTCCATCCCAGAATGGCAAGTCATTATAACAAGTTTCATGTCTGTGCCTCCTGCTTCAGAATGAGGTCACCACTTTAAGATATACTTTTCCACAGACAAGTGGGATGAGATGAGATTTTTTCATTTGTCATTCCATCTGGACTTAAAAGATTATTGTTTTTGTCACTTCTTAATCATGCGTAGGGCCATTGTTTTACTCAGCACAGTAAGTGCTAATCTAGGAATCCTGATTACATCCTTATCTTCTTCAATTATAATACAGCATATCTCACTTCTTGACATGTTTTGTGAATGCTTTGTCCTTTGGTGTTTACAGTTTTTGCTCTCCTAGCACTTTGTGTTAGCACAAAATCATAGCAGATTGTACAGACAGTTCAACACAGCAGCTCGGTGCAACCATCTGTGCTTTGATAGTGGTGTACCTTTGCAGACGCATCACTCCTAAATTGACCGGACAGTAAAAAGGTTGAAGGGAAAACATGAATTTATTGATTGGCCCTGCAACCTGCTGTAATAGATGGGCTCTGCATCCCCAAGAGCCTTGAACATGTGCACATGCTGCTTTGAAGTATTTTTGGATGAAATTATTAGCCCAAGTCAGCCTGTACATCATAATTCATTGGTCAGATGACACAAAGGCAGCCAATCAGCAAAAACAATCATAGCCTCAGCATTTCTCCAGTAATTGTTTGCCCACACATCCCTTTCAGGTTTACAGTACATTCAACTCATTTCTTTTTTCTTACTAAGGAGTAGTGGTATGAAAGCTGAAAAAATGTGAACTGTGCATGAATAAGTGTTTCTGTCAGTGAAACACATTGTATAAAGTCAATTTTGAAGGACATGTACACATCATAACATGTACACAGTATACATAAACAGCTATGTATATATACAATACACATAAATACATACACATAGCTGTTGTGTAAAAACCCTGCAACTCCAGCTTTGACGACATTCATCTTTTCACATCAACTGAAGGACTACCTGCTCTTTATATGAGAAAAATCATCTCTCCAGCTTCTGAAACCCTTTCAAAATGTATTGCATAAACTCAGAAATGTGTTGCAATCAAGCTGAAAACAAGGCTGTCCTCAAAGTGTCTGAAGAACTAGCTACAAGGTTTTTACACACTAGTGAGGACTGTGAACCATGGTAATGATGTCCTCTTCGTTCATTTTTCCCCTCTCCTCTTTGTCAACATGTAGCAGGCCTATAGCTTTCTTCGGTAAAGTATGAGACGAGATCAAAAGAAGGCTAGCTATAGATTGTGTCTGTGGATTCCCAGGGTGGCTAATTTTGAGAGTTTGACTGATCAAGAGGTCACACAACCCAACGAACTCGCTTAAATATGCATGGTAAAATGTAAATACACTTCTACAAAATTAAAACAGCCCTATACATTCTGATTGTAGCTGGTTTAGAAAAAAACATATGCTTGCTCTTCTGATGGAACAAAAAAGTACAATTATACCGTAATTTGATCATCGCATAGCTACGATGAGAGTGAACGGCAAGTAGGGAAGGCTTAATGGGGAATCAGAGGTTTTGATCAGAGGTGCTGGGGCCATAACTCATTCAATGGATGTATGGTCTCAAGAGATAAATCCCCTAGCTGCAGGGGGATTACACAACGTCAGAAGAAAACCCACAGCCAAAGCCCCTTCATGGTGCAAAGAAATGAATCATTCATTCGCTTTTCTCAACGCAATGACCAGCGTCTTCCTCTAAATTGAAGAAAGTGAGTCTTCTCTTTGAAAATATACAGTGGATGCTGAATAATTTAACTCTTGCAGTCGATCATTAACAGTTCTCCTAGTGGGGGTGCAAGGGAAGGATGTTTCTGTAAATTCCTCACAAGGCCCACATCTAGAAAGTCAGTATCCATCCAGCAAGATATATAGTATATACCTGCTTCCTGATGTCAGTTTTGACTATAATTCATAATGCTTTTATCGTTCTTCTGCTCAGCTGCTCAAAATTGCTGAAACCAGCATGGAGTTGACAACCAAGACAAGGGTACATGTTTTTTCTTGATTAAATACCACATGACAATTGATCCAACTGCTAAAAGTAAAATTTGGTCATAAGTGAAAGATAAAAATAAAAATACTTCACTTTCACTCCCATTCTCAATCTTAAAACCCTCTTCCATTGTCAGGTGATGTTTTCCATCTCCTACATCTCAGGTGTCTGTGGGCACATTGAAGACCCAGGCACAAACCTTAACAAAAAAAAATCTATTTTCTCTTCTCTTGTAAATTATTTTCAGAATTTATCAAGATGTTACATATTTACGGTGCACTTACCACTCAAATTCAATGTCATTCAACTAGTGGAATAAAGGTAAAATGATTTGGCATCACAGTGTAACATTTAACACTGTGAAATGGGAAGTCAGTTCCCCCCATGAATCCACACAGATTTCTAAAACCTCATTTCTATAAATGGCCATGAGCATAATAACACTTGAAAAAGAATAGTTAGTTCTTTCCTACATCAGTGACTATCCGAAAAATGCTCTTGTAGATAAGCACAGAGAGGTGAGGCACAGTTGTTAGAGTAACAGCCTTATAATGAGACATTTCAATGCTTCAGCTGAGTATGTGAACCATGTTTCAACGTTTGTGTTCAGTTTAATTTTGGTTCCCTGCAGTAATGCGTGGTTTGTGCTCTCGGCAAAACATTTATTTTCAAACCATTATTCATTCATAAACTACAGTTTTTGTCATCTGACATTTAAACATGGGCAACAGAAGATCCCAAACTGCAATTTGATGTCATTCATAGATAATTAATGTGTAAGAATAGTCTCTGAGCAGCAAGAACCGGGAAGTCGTTCACCTCAAGTTTCCTCTCAAATGTTCCTGTTATATCACGAACGGCCAGTTAAACTTGGATACATCCCCCTTTTACACATCCTGTTCATATTTACAATAAGTACTGCTTGATTTTAAAAATAGTCTTTTCATTGGAAAGCAAAAAATGACCACTGACATCCAAAATGATGTTTTAAGCCTGTAGCACATTTACAGTTTATGCAATTAGTCTGACCCCCACTCTCAGCCAATCTTCATCTTTAAGATTTGAGATTCAGCCCTCAGTTGGAGTAGTGAGTGATTATTTTCAATTGCAGAACATCTTGCAGAGATTGCTGGCAATCAACACTTTTCCCAAATCATGACTCCTTTAGTCCATTTATGTGCCTTTTTAGTGAAGCAGAGGTAGCCGTTTCTGCTGAATGCTGGTAAGTGTTTTCTGTCAGGGTTCAGCTTTGGTGTTGGGCAAGATATTTAATTATGTTGCATCCACCAGTTTAATAATGCTTTGCCTTGAGAAGAATCAAAGTGAAAAGCCATTAGTTGGTGAGGGAAAAGAGTGATCAGGCTCAGAGGCACCTTCACTTCATGGGTAAAGGTCACACCTGAGGAGAATTATTGATTTGTCAACATAAGCAGTGTCCTAATCTGACATTTAGATGCTTTATAAAGGCTGGCGTGGGACTACTGATGCTGAAGGATGCCTTTAAAATTGAGAGTTGCCTTGCACCTTAATAGATAGAATGTGAGTTGTGAGTAGTCAGTCGTGTTACCGTTTTTCTTCGCTGGACTCATTACATATTTCACTCAAATATCTGTCCAGACTCAGCAAAAAATTCAGCCATGGGATTTCACGTCTTACCCGGTTCACTGCCCCACTCAATACCCAACTCTCCCCTTTCAGCTCAGTTTTATGTGTAAAAAATATTGCCTAGCTTATTTTATTAAAAGTATTAAACTCTTCTATGATTCACTCAGTGAAACCGGGCCAGCCCTAAATCTTTAACAAAACAGCATAATCAAACAACTATCTGGCTCACCATGTCACTGTCACACACAGTGGTAGCCAATAAGATCATGTTATGTACATTAAAAGGAGCCAGTCTCTTAACTGCACTTCTTTATGACATGATGACCCTCATAAAATGTTAGCATAATGAGCAAGTCATAATACCCACACAAAGCCTGCTCATTAATACAGTGAAATTATTACAATTACAATGAAATACATCTCTTATTTTAAATATATAAAAGCCTAGCATGACAACAACACCTTAAGGAATTCAGAAAAATCCCTTAATATCAGCCTTACCCTGAGATTTCCTATAGCATACTCCCATATGCAACATGTGTGTCCTTTATGTTGGAAATAGTGACTAATTACATAAATAATATGTATCCAGCAGGTAAATGTTTCTTACTACATGAATGCCAAGTTGGCTCTTAATAATGTGAGATCCCCTCTAGCGATTTCATACGTCCATCCATTTTCCATACTTGCATACTTCCATACTTTATTCTTGCTCAGGGTCACAGCAAACTGGAGCTTATCCCAGACTGCATTGGGCATAAGGCAAGGAAACATTCCTTTTTTAAAGTTGCATTTTCAGATGTTGACTGAAACTTTGTCCTTGGATGAGATGGTGCTGTGTGTGTGTTTCCCTGATTTTGAAAATTTCATTTTTCCCAGAAGATGCAGAATATAAGTGCTATGTGAGAATAAATTAATATGCATGTTAGTCATTTGCACAGGTACACAAGTACATGTTCATACATGCAAATGGAAAATAAAGTCTCTGATTGTGTGTTGTTATCTGCAAATTCTTGTTATTTTTGTTGGCTGTTAACATTCATATAACTGCACAGAAGGGTCTGAAACTTGTTTTTGAATATTACAGTTGTTTCTGTTTTATTATTTAGTGCAAGATGTGCCTGACTCTCTCATCACTATGCCTATACTCATTTAGTCTCCATCCCTGGTTTTAAAGGGTTAATGTATAATTATTATCAGCCTCTATCGGCAGCTAAGGAGCTGCAACAATAATATCTCTGGCAGAGCTTCTGGTGGCCTGTTATTAACACAAATAAATTCATTTATGTATCTAATCATGTATTTTACAATATAGATGAGTAATTTAGCTCATTAGTGTACAGATCTAATAGAGGCATCTTGTGAAAAGGTAATCACAATGCAAAATGCTGTAATTACACTCCTGCTTTGTCACAGGCTTTTTAGGCTTACGATTGAAATGTCAGGCCAGGCCAGAAAATGAGTTTTGTGAGCCAGAAATCTCGACACCTTGCTAAGCAGTAAATGACTCAGTGGTGTTGATCAACGCCCTGCAGATATATTCTCTGCAGATTTGTAGATATCTTACTTACTGTGTCTTTAATCTTACTAATCATTTTAGCAGAGTAGAACAAAAGTGCAAAACTATTTGTATCTGCAGGTGAAGCACTTATATTTATAGATCTTATATTTTTTATATAAATTTATATATATATACCATTTTATATTTTTACAATAAAAATCAAAGATGCAAGGGAAATTTCTTTTTCAGATTTTTTTTTTTATTTAATTTTTTTTTCGTCTTATCATTGTGGCAGTGTTCATACCATTAAATTTAATACCATTAATCACCACTTGAACCCCACCACTATTGATATTCTCACTTTTTCTCCACTTGATTGATGAGGATGGTGTCACATTTATGTATGACTCATCACTACTCATATTTCTCATATTTATATACTTTACCCATGCTGGGGACCCAGAGGCCCAGGCTCCCAAATTACCAGGATCTGCTTAATTCTTCACTTCTTGTCTATTCTACAGTGAGATGCTGTTTTACATAACTTTAGTCCTCTAGATATTATTCCCACCAAATTCCTCAAAGACATTATGGGAACTGTAGGCTTTACCTCGTCAGTTACTGTGAATATCTCTCTCTCCACTAATTAGCTTCCTGACTATTTCAAGATGGCAAATGTTCAGCCTCTCAGAAAAAAAAAAACTCCATTGATCCATCAGGCTTTAATAACTGTAGGCCTATTTTAGTAGCTGTCTTGGTATTTTGGGAGCCAGAGGCAAGAGCAGGAGACGCCCACTGAAAATGTCCTTCAGGACAATTTAAAAGTGCATCAGAATTGTAACTTTTACTCCCATATGTCATTATTTCAGGAATACCTGCTAGCAACAGCACAAATCTACAGTAGATAAGCCTAATTAACATCAAAACTAATTAAGCAATAATACACATGAGAGAGTGCTGTACAGTGAGAGTCTGACGCCGCTGTGCCGCAGTCCAAGGCCGCAGACAGAAACATATTTTGGAGAGATCAGGCAACAGCGTCACAAGCTGCTGGTTTGCCTAATGTTAGATCAAATCCCTTCTGTCCTACACAGTGATACTATACATGGCAATGCATTAAATATTCAAATGACCCATAGATAGTCATCAGTGCATTAATAATTAAAATCGAACCTTTCTACATTGAGCTACAGCTATTTATTTAGCTGCTTTCTCTGGGCAGTTTAAGCAGACAATTTGAATAAATTTCAGCATCCACACATATCAGCTCATGCTTGACCTGAACTAGTTTGTCAAGTGTGGGTTATTTTGAATGCAGAACTTTCTGAGCTTTGTTACAATGACTTTGAATGTGTCATTACTGTAATACTATAAATGAGAAAGAAACAGGCTCTCAGCTATGTGCTGCTCAGCAAAAACTGCCATGTGCAACCTTGAGTGTACTGTTGTTGCTCTATATTAAATGCTGTATGAGAACAATTAGAAAGAAAACCAAATAAATCATTTTTTATTACTTTGAAAGCAAATGCTGCTCCTCAAGTTTGATACCACTGCTATTCACCATCACAGCAGTTAATATCAACACGGTAGCGCTTGAGCAGGCAGCGCGATGATAAACAACTATAAGAATATTAACAATATATGCTCTGCTAAGGCATGCAATCTCATTTTATTAACAATATATGTTCTGCCAAAGCATGCAATCTCATTTGTCGTGCACATGTACCCAAAAGTTCCTCAGGGTACAGTTTTGAAGTGTGAGTCCAGAGCAGAGCTGGCACTGCAGCTCTCCTCTGTACTGGCACAGCGACGCTTGACTGGAAGTGCTGTGTTATTACTGTCACAGCCAGACAGTGTTACTCCATTTTCTGTTGGTGAGAGATGGCCTCCAGTAACTCTTCAAAGAGATTTCTGCTCTGGGCCCACTTACAGTCATAATTTCAGCATAATGTGCCTCTAGTCCAGCACCAGAAAGGTTGCAGATTCTGCTTTGGTTTGTGTACGTAGGCTGTAGGTGGAAAGAGGGAGCAATTTTTGAAGTTTTCTCAAATACTTCTCAAAGGAAACAACTCCCTGACCTCTCAAATATGGACCATACCTGCCTATTTGGTCACAATTTCAGAGATTGTTTTTTCTTTGTTTTGGTTGTTTGTTTCTTGGTTCAGTGTGATGATGACATATTTTTCTCTGCTTTCATCGTTGATGATGAAATGGTCTGGCCTTAAATTCCAGTTTTGCTCCTTCCCTCCCAGGTCAAAATGTATTTGGACGTCAAGCCAAACCTACTGACAAACCAGAGACAAAACAAAGGCAAGGAGAGATTATGTGTAGGACTCGCGGAGTCACTGCGGCTCAGACTGATATTGAGTCAGCACGCGTCATGCGGTGACACCGCAGGGTGCTGTGTGGTCTTGTTATTTCCTTCCTTCCTTATCCTCTTTACCCCTCCCATGAAAACATGTTCTGCAGAGGTGAACTCTAAGTCCCTCATAAGACACCACAGTCAGCTGATGGGAGGCTCATCCACGTATCTCTTGAGCCATGCTCACAGCCCAGAAAAGCTATTGATGCCATGCAGTCCCACCTTCCATTCCTCTCTGACCTGCACAAGCGATGCTGAAAGTGTTTTATTCCCGCCTCTTCAATAGTCCTTAAGTCAACCTGAATAGTGTTGAGTGTCATCCAGGTAATGAAATTTCACACCATCCAGGCCGTTTGTTTCATTGTGTTTATTTCATTTCTTCCTTTGAAAGAGTGGGTGACACCTGTAGGCTGTAGATCAGAATCAGGTATATTACATTCTTTACTTAGCCATTCCTCAAAGGTCACAGAATGGAAAAGTTCAAAAGTCCCATTCTTATATCACTCTATTTCTTTCAGATGTTGGCACTAAGGAGGAAATAAAATGTGTCGTGTTGCTAGGCTACAGGTATTTGATATTGCTGACAGAATATAAACAAAGCAGACTCATAATTTTGGAATGGGGTGTTGCTAGGTTACAGGTGTCATGCGCTCAGTGGAGTGCCTCTCAGCCAATCATATCACTCACTTGGAGCTAACAGTTAATATAAATGCCCATCACCCTTAAACTGAGCTTTAGTACCCCAAGCGTTAGCCTATCTTGTCTACTGAAATGAAATACAAAATGGCATGACTTTTTTGGTGCTGCCGGGGCGCCTGGGTGCTGCAATTCATTGGTGGGTGAGGCCTCGTGGCACATTGCAAGCTGAACTTATTATAGCACAAAAATCTTCCTCTTTGCCTTCACCCACTGACAAAAAACCCTCCACTGACCACTTCTGACCTATTTCAAAGTTATTTTTTATCTCAGTAAATTGTGAAGGTTATTGTGTCAATGCAATTCACAGAATAGTTGGAAGAAATATTCAGTGTAGTTTTGACAGAACAGACATCAGAGACCTGAATCGGCGCTTTACAAAGTTAATCATGAAGTGTTTTTCAACATGATTGATCATCCTGTTCGAGACTGAGGAGTTTGGTTTGTATCTCCGGGACGACCATGATATGATTTACATCTCAGCCGAAGATTTTCAGAATCCATTGATGATTATTTGTTCTGCTTCGTTGCTTACAAGCGTTACTGTAAATCTCTAAATCTCTGATATAGCAAACAATCCCAGTAATTTGGTGGTATTAGGTAACTGTCAAGCCAAGGACTGTTCGTCCCCAAACTTTCAACAGAGGCGGGGACGAGACGGTTCATTCAGGGGCTACTTCCATCAGCATTATTGGAAAAAATGAGCAAAACTTCCATGAGGCTTATTTGTGCGAGCAACATATTTGAAATATGTCTGATCTTAATGTCACAAATGTTGTGGCGCAAAACTGTCTTCTGTGTCATGTATGAAAGGGATGGATTTACTTCTCATATGCAACACACAGTGTGCATAAAACTCCAGCTTAATGAATTTATAGATTATGCCCACAGTATTAATACCTAACATTAGCTGCATACTTGAGGCCACAGTGGGCAGCAGTTAAGCTGTTGAGGCCGTCACCTTTATTTATTTTCACCTGAGTTACAGCTCTTCCCTCTTTGCTTTTAACGCATTTTCTGAGTGAAACAACTTTCGCTTGGTCCTTGAATTCTCATTTTTCTCACAGTAAAATTGTGACTCTATAACTCTGAAAATAATAAAATCAACTCAGTGTTTATATAACTCCAATCATTAACACTCAAAACTTTGCTGTTCAATATAGTGATTTAGGAATATTGCATCATTTGAGTGCTTGCTGTTGAACAATAGGGAGGAATGTGAAAATCATCCTGTCTTGACTGTGCTATTGTTCTCCTTCCTCAAGCTGCAACACAGCTGCAGATTATGTTGGATTCTGCTGCCAGCATATTGATGAAAACTGAGGACCCCTCATCACTCCTCATCATGACTACTATTGTCATTTCTCTGGACTTTATAAATGTGCTGGCCTCGTAACATTTAAGGTTAGGCGAACCTTTGGGTTAAAATAGACACAGCATCGGTCAGGTTTTTGGAGTTGTGGTCCACATGTTTGATTTCCAGTTTTGCTGCAGGGTAAATTGCAGCCCAGCAGAACTGGACCAACAGCACGCAGAAGATTAAAGATCAAGGTCTGAAGGACACTTTCATCACTTCTCTATTCACTCACTCTCTTCTGTATGATGGATCTGAAGATAGACTAGTTGCTGTGGTGACAATGATTTTCTCCACAACACATCTGATGTCACCTGCGGTTGTTAATTGATTGATATATAAAGCTGGATATATTCATCGATGAATTGCTTCATTTATATTTACCTGCAAGTTTGGTGTGACTATAAAAAAATGTTTGCTGAGTGCAGTTATATGAACTATAACTTACATTAAACTTATTCTCTGCGGAGTCTGGGTGAGTTTTTTACTCTTCATCTTTTTTGTATAATTATTTGATATTATCTGGCCCTAATATTTCAATTTCCTCTCCTGCATGTTATTGCATTGTTACTCTCAGCTGTGGAATAGTTACACCACATTACCAATTTACCTTCCTTAATAATTGCAAATTATAGACTCAGGACCCATGTAATGAACAAAACTGTTTGGAGCATTGTCCAAGTAACTCAGCGCACAAATTCTCACTCCCTGCCATGTTCCTCTCTCTCTCTCTCTCTCTCTCTCTCTCTCTCTCTCTCTCTCTCTCTGTATATACGTGTGTCTCTCTTCATGTGTGTGTGTGTGTGTGTGTGTGTGTGTGTGCGTGTGTGTGTCATCCATCCAATCAAATTGCAGGACAACCAATGAAGAAGAACTGTCAAACAACGCGCCAGTTGGCAAAAATGATACCAAAGATAGTTTCGTTTGGGTATAAAAACTACGAG
>OMKZ01054656.1:12043-23229 GCA_900302535.1 Neoniphon sammara
TATAGACTCAGGACCCATGTAATGAACAAAACTGTTTGGAGCATTGTCCAAGTAACTCAGCGCACAAATTCTCACTCCCTGCCATGTTTCTCTCTCTCTCTCTCTCTCTCTCTCTCTCTTGCTCTCTCTCTCTTACACACTCACACACACATAAATTCATCCCACCCATGAGGGCCCTTTTTAATTTATTTTTATTTCCCTTGCCATTTTGAGCTTCTTATGGTTGTTTTTCTCCCCACCATGTTGTTTCTGTTATGATTTGGATCCTGTTATCCATTGTGGTTTTCTCTTACTCTCACTTTAATTTGTTGTATAATAGGGAGTGTCAGTAATTGTGATAATCACCTTATTGCACACTGAAAATTGTATTGTATTAAATTATATAAATTAAAATACAAAATATTTATATATAATAATATTTTTCTGAGCAGCTGCTTTTTTTATTTATTTATTTTTTTGCTCATCTGTGTCAAGGGTGCTGATGATTTGAGGGCACTTTAGAATGTAATGACAATAAAATTACAACTATTGAATGAAATTTCACCCATGAAATGTAGATGTGCAGCTATTAAAGCTTAGAGTTCGCATTATCATATGAATAACTGCCTGCTTGCTATTGTTCTGATGATGGATCCCAAACAAGTAAAACATGTTGTTGTAATTTTGCATAAGTGCAAGAAGAAAGGAGAATCAGGATGAAAGAGGCTTCGCTGTATTCTCTCTCCTTTACCAGCTCTGGAGCTTTCTGTGGGCAGGCGTGAATAAGAGCACCGGTGAAATACTTGTACTTGGAGATGAAAAGTCACTTTGGCTTCATCTGAGGCCAACTGGGTAGATGAAGCATAAGTATTCAACTGGCAGAGTGGAACATAGTTTGAATGTCTGAAGTGGGGCAAGTGGAGAAAAATGCAGGATATTTCACTCTTCCAAGTTCAAGTTTCTGGCAACAGCCCGCCTCACTTTTACATGCTGTCAGGTTCTGATTTCATAGGACAAAGCGGATTGACTCAGCTATCCTGTGTTGTGCACGAGCAAAGCACATGAAGAGATGGAGATCCTTCAGCTCAGCTAAGCAGGGCTCAGGGTTAAAGGCAACTGTGGCTCCTAGATGTTTTTGATGGGATGTTAGGAGTCTGTGATGCTCCTGCGGTACACAGTTAGTCCCCCACTTCGAGTCGTTCTGCCAGAAAAGTCTTCTAAACCCATTATGAGTAGCAAATAGACCTCCTGCAATCTGGAGAGCAGACTCACTTTACTGGCAGGGAGAGGAGACACAGAGCCCACAGCAGGTTTGTAGATAATAAATGGAAAATCACATCTTATTTTGGCTTACTGAACATAGAGAGGGGACTGAGGATGGTGATTGAATTATCAGAGGTGCAGACCATAAATTTGAAGGTATGCTGAAATATGACACATTCTGAGGGGAACATATATCTGTAAGGCAAAGGGGGATGTTATCGAGGAACACTGATAGATCTGTGATATTTATGTGATAGAAATTTATAGAAAAGATATATGCTCTGTAATATGTATTTGACACCTGAGATACGGGTAGAGAATTTTGATTTTATTCTGCACTATGATTAAACCTGTATAGATATACAATCTGTTCAATATTCATATTCCTAGGGAATGGTATAGGTATAGAGGGTTGTCTGTTACAATCCATACAGGCATAGATAATTGTTCCTATACTTAAATATGATTAGCTTTATTGGTATAGAAATGGTATAGAAATTGTAGAGGCTGCTGTGCTTTGTTGTCTTCTTTCTTCTTCTTTTCTTTAAAGGAAAAGCCTGTTGCATTGTACCTGATGAAATGTGCTCTATAAATTAAGTTTTTGTTGTTGTTGGTTTTTTTTTGGCAAACACAACTTTTTCTTTCCATCTTGGCTTTCTTTCCGCATGAAAACGGCATTTTTCTCCAGAGTGGAATTTTTTTAGAGCCCAGTTTTCCTGTTGCCATGTGGATGGTGAAAACAGAACAGTTTGGTAATGTTGACATCACCACTGTGACTTTGCACATGCTCATAGCGGGGACGTTGACCTCACACAGCTGCCGCTTTCGTCATGGTGGGAATTCTCCATTACTTTCAACAATTTGCATTAGCTTGTCAGTTTCAGCTGGAGCTCTAGCTCATTCATCTGTTGATATGAAGAAGTGACCCTTTTTTTCTCATTTTACTTCATTTTCTGCAGTTTTGAACATTATTGGGATGTTGTCACTCATATCTGTGCTTGCATTTCTAACTCAGTGATGTCAACAAGTTGTTCTCAGTTCTCAGCTTCTTTTCTGAAGTCATACGGTGCAGACTTGTGTGTTTTTGCATTCTCATGCATACAGAGACATTTTCAAAAACACTCCGCTGTGGACATATTTTATATATTTTTTCTCTTAAAATGTAGAAATAAAGTTAGATTTTCCAAAATATCCCCATCCGTGCAGATGTGGTCTAAGGCTCCTGCTGAAGGCCATATGATGATTTATTGAAGAACAAGGTTATAAAAGGTCACATGGTTGTCATACTGTTCCAAGTTATAGAAATTCCTCAGCACTGTCAGTGCCGACCACAGGTCATATATTCAAGTGTAGGTGTGATTAATCACTCACTGAAAAACTATTGCAACTGCTATTGCTACCATTACATGTACTACTACTGCTCATCCTACTCGTAATGATAAAATATATGTGAGTATATATGTAACCAGGTGAAAATGGTTAGAAAACATTTTACAGTTTTAAGCATATTATTTAGCAGTTCACTTGGTAAAATGACATTTTAGTAGCTGTATACACGTTGTCATGGAGATAGGATTACTCCATTGTGATGGCATCAACAGGCACAGGGGGTCAAAGTTCACCGCAGGAAGAGCAGGGTGCTGTCACTGGTGTGTGGGGGTAAATATTCCTCTGTATTACGATGAAACACTGAAGTGGTCATAAATACTGATGCATGAGGGTGTTACTAAGCTAACTGAATGATGTCATGAGTGATGTTTTTGTACTTTCTCCAGTGATTCACAACATGTGTGTTGAGTGTACAGTATTCCTCTGTGAGTGCAACAGACTACTAAACTGAAGTATATTATTATTATGCCGAACACAAAGCAGAGCTGAGCATGACACGACCAGTCCCACATGTTTATCTTTGTGGCGGTTCTGCATGTTGAGTGAGTTGAATCTAAAATACTCCTATGATCACGAACATAAGAGACTTTATTTTAGTTACTTGCTACTGTAAGAAATTGTTGTGATGAATCAGAATCAGAATCAGAAAAAGCTGTGTTAAGGTGATGTACTTTCAAGTATTCAACTGTAAAATGTTTAAGTAAGCGTTATTCACCAAGCTTCAGTGGTCTAAGGAATGTACATTTTGTTGTTTCCTGTTTCAATTATTTCTATATCAGGTTTGAGAGGCCACTGCTGTTATCTATTGTTTAGTCTAATGACTATTGACTGCTGTCTATTAGCCTAACTACAATCTGCTGTCGAATGCTTTTTGTCTTCTGTAGTACTGGATAATTATTAGTGTTTACAAGCGCTAGTGCAGTGAATACTAGCTTGAGTTAAAGGTTAAGTCTTACAGTGTTAGTATTAAAGGCTAAATGTTCAGGGAAAAGATACATTTAGGAGAGTATTTTGTTTTTGTCCTTTTTGCTATAACTGATAGAGTAAACTGAGCACTTTGAGCAAGGTTAAAGAGCCTCATCTGATTATAAGCTATTTCCTGTTAAAGCAAAAGAAGTAGAGGCCGAGACAAAACTTGTGTCCTCTTTCATTTATGTCGGACTCTGTCTTGTCACTGAGTTTTCTTTGCATTCCCAAAATTACAATAAATGAATACTGTGTTCTATCAGAGCAGAGTTGAGAGAAAAAGACCCCAAAAATTATTGTGAGCCCTATTCATTTACTTATAACCCAGCTACATATATGTTGGCACGCTGGTCATTTACATTTCATTTGCCAGGGGCAGCAGGTAGAGAATAGCTTGTCTTGCAGAGAGCTTTTCCTAATCAATTTTGTTTTATTATGACTATAAATAACAGCATCTGAGTAAATGGGAGGCTGCTGCTCTAAAGTGACCCTTCTGCTGGCAATGTCAGCACACACCCATATGCTATTGTCTAATACAGGGCTATTTAATGTAAAGGAGTGTGGGCAGTCCACTCTGCTGCAGTAATTCTTTGTTTTTTTATAACTGAATATAGTGAGGGCCAAGAAAGAGTCAGGAGAGAAAAAGATGTGACAGCACAGCAGTCAGCAAGCAAGCATTTGTTTGACTAGTGTATGATTTAAGTGTTTCACACTTGACAAGACATGCAATTTATTAATGATGCAAAAAATATTACAAATTTCCTCACAGGCAAGGCACAGAAAGGGCTAGAGCAATTACTTTCTGCTCCCCACCTTTGCTGACACAGACACATGGAAAAACACATCCTTATAAAACCATCTGTGCGTAAACTTTGCTGAATCAGCAAAGAAAATTGGTCATTTTTCTCCAGTGTGGAAATTCCTCATGTCTCCGTGTCTCCTATAGCCTGATTTACCTCAGCTTGTTCAGCCAGTATCCTGCAGAAGACTTTCTGTTGCAAACGACATAATTTAGGTGAATTTTTCATTAAAGCATGGATAGATTTAATACTCCTGTGTCCCCTAGTGCTTATTAAATCAGGCCAGTTTGAGATAATGGATCTTTAAAATTCTACAAGCAGCTCTAGTAATCTCTTCCCGCTCTCTTCCCTTTCCTCCCGCCGGACTCTGTTCCCTCACACCATATTTATTGCAGGATGATTCAAGTTTGGGCAAAGGGAGAGTTAGAGAAAGAGCGTGTGAAAGAGATTTCCAATAGATAACGTGTTTACAATATTAACTAAGAGCCCCGTAGCCTAAGAAAGGCAGCTGCAGGTACCAGAAGTGCTGATGATTTCAAAAGGCAGCAGCGGGAGAAGATTAGGGAGAGAATAGAAATTCCAGCTCACACTTCGTCGACACAGTCAATAGCGCCTTACTGGGGTGAGGGACTGAGAGAGGAAAGTAAGGTAACTATATTGAAGTCAACTTTTTCTTTGAGATCCAGACGAAGTTGTTAAATCTATAGCTGTCACATTTGATGTCAGTATTGATTTATGAGGTTGGCACACTGAAAAGACTGGCAGCTTCAAGGGATCGCACTGTTTAGCTATGCAAAGCTTGCTTTTAATCCCACAGCAGGTTTAGGCGCTTCCTGCTTTGTGTGCAGTCCTGGCTCGGCACGGCAGAGGAGCATAATGTGTAATGATTGGAATATTGAACTACGCATGACTAGAAATAACAAGAAAGAAAGTCTCTTTAAAGAAACTTCTCTCGGGTTGCATTTTTCTCATAAGGAGGGTAATGAAACATATTTCAGTGAGAAGAAATCAGGCCCAAATTTGTTGTCCAAATGGTTTGCCTTTGAAGGAGAGTTTTTGTGCCGCAGCTAAATGGAAAAGAAATAAAGGTGGTAGCTGCAAGCGACAATTAAACAGGCCAGTAGTACGTAGTTATTTGAACTGCAGGGCACAATGTTTGGCAATGTGGCATAATGAGACCCCTGTAAAATAAGAGAAAAAAAAATAAGAGTCCAAATTTCACATAAAGAGTTTCAAAGTCACTTTTCCCCATCCGATGACATATTGTCCCGCACTGCAAATCGTCTCCGAAACAGCCACAAGCTATTTTTTTTCTGATGCGCTTCCATTAATGCATCTCCCTCGTCCGTGATGGCCTTATCACAGTTTTAGCATCTGCCCTCAATGCCGGTTTCCCTTCACCCGTCATTCCAAACCTTAGGCCTGGGAGTGAAAAGCTCAATCATTGGAGAGATGGGGCTACAGGCCAGCATTATGTGCAGCTGTGTGTGATGTAAACACCCACTTCCAGCCAGCAGCATCATTTTAACTTCAAAAAAAAAAAAAAAAAAGAAAAGGCACATTGCTCTTGTTGTCAGCATGGTCAGATGAAGCCTCCAAATAATTAACACTTCTCTTTTCTGAACAGACCATTTTCCCCTCTTTCATCACATCATGATCCAGTGAGCTCAGATGGACACGCTGGCATCTGTGATGATTCCTGAGCTTGATGGTTGGTTAACAACACATTACAAACACACTTTTCACCAGCCACAGCCCATTACAAAGCTTCTCTTCTGATTTCTCCGTAAACAAACTTTATTTAATAATGTGTGGCTTTGAATGTTCAGTGTCAATAATTAACCTGAGCTGCACTACTCACAATACAAGGTAATCCTCAGGCTGTTTTGGTAAGGTAAATAAGAAAATTTATTTGGTTTATAATAATGCATCGCCTCCCACACACACTTTGATCAGCACCATGTGAGGGAGTTGGCTGTGCAAAACCTATTGTTGGTAGAGAGTTTTTCATTCACTTCAGATGGAACGAGATGAAGAGATAAACAAACGAATGAAACTCAGTACAGCTGATACCTCTGATCCCAAAGCTGTAATAAAGATGGAAAAAATGGAAAAACAAAAACAAAAACAAAACAAACAAAAAAAAAGGAATTGGGCACAGCCTGGCAGGAAGTGGGCGTGGCCCAATCAGTCCGAGAAGTTTATATGTTGTTCCTTAGCCCAGCCCAATTTTGTGGTGTTATGTTTATCAGTTGCGAAGTTATGTGAGTTTTTGTGGTAGGCCACACCCGCTCCCATGCCTGTTTTTGACTGTATGGCCTGAGAGATTAACCAGATCTTTTGTGGCTCCCGACATGTTTTGTGATGATGTGTGAATCCACTCAGAGGTTATGAACCTTTTTGTGATATGTCACACCCACTGCCACGCCCCCTTTTGGCCAAGTGGTGCAAAACGCCTTGGTCCACCTTCCCACCAAATTTGGTGGAAATCTGAGCATCCATTCAGAAGTTATACCACTGTGTGACGAACGAACAGATGCATAGACACACACTGATTCATAAATCGGAGGGGTTTCTAAAGGTTATTAAAAATGTATTCACAGCAACTCAGTAATATCACTTGATTAGATTGTTATTAGTGAGTTACATTTTAATCTAGATAGTTAATTTCAAATAACAAACTGCTGATTCTCGCATCATCTGAACTGTGCTAAGAGCATTTACAACAAGCATCAATATTTATGTGTAAAGTGAGGTTTTCACCATAATTTACACATCAAAAATTACTATCTCATAAAAATGTATTTACTCTCTCCTCATACATGATTCAGAGTGTACTGTACACAGTTCCATGTTTCTATAAATATCTGTAATCTGATTTTTGTGTTTGGCAGGAGCTGTAACAGAATGCAGTTATCAATTTTTATTGGATTTCATAACACTACATGGAGTGTGTTTCTCTGCAGGCCTGTCGTTAAGCCCCTCTCCAGCCATAGATCATAACAGAGCTGCACAATCACACCAGTCACCAAGGAGCCGACCTTCCTCATTCCACTTTCCTGTGCAACATATTTCATTAGAGGGATGATATTTACACATATCCTGTACATACATATACATGTATATTGTCATGGTCGAGATCTGCTGATGATGCTGAAAGGCTGTAGGCTGATTTTCATTGGGTCCTTGCTGCACGGTGAATTATGTGAAATGCCTGTGCTACTAACCTACATAGGCCAGCTGATGCCTGGTAATTTGCTGCTCCTGATGTGGGCATTTTTCACTGCAGATGCAGTGGAAGGTTGTTTTTTCTTTCGCATTTCTCTACACTTCACATTGTGAAAGTGTTTTGTGAGCTGGTGTATGATTCATTTCAAGTTTGCTGACAAGGCCATCAGCATCTGACAAGGCCATCCAAGGCTAAACACGTTAAGTACAAATAAAAGATTTGTAAACCTTACATGAGTTATATAGGGAGGAAGAGACATCCCTTTATGATCGAGGAATAGGCTTTATTTAAAGCTGTACTTGGTAACTTTGCTTGCTGTCAGCACCATTGTTTAAAAAAAAAAAAAAAAACGAATTTCAATACCCAGAAATCATGTAAGGTGCTGTCAGTGAACTACACACAGCACACTCATGTTTGCCAGCCTGGTCAGTCGCTGATGCTTTATACAGAATGATAATAAAGAGATGAGAGAGGCAAACTCTTCAACACCAGTGAGTCCAGATTTCTTTAAACACTTGATTATGTTAAAAGAATAATTTTGCATTTCCTCATTTCCGAGGGCGTTTCAAAGATGGCGCCGGAGTGCGCAGTCTCTCTCTTCTATAAAAAGGTCTCTGGTAATACTAAAAGATGCTATTCATAAGCTTTCCACAGACTGGACACCACACATGCACAATACGACCAGTGGAAAATTTCTGTACTGCAAACCGTTATATTATGGTGATTATGGTGACCACAACTCATGGAGTAAAAAGAGGACTAGGGACTGGTCTGCTTCATGTGGCCCTGCCCCTCCACTCAAGGGACAGAAAAGAACAAAATATATTCCGGTCCCTATAATGATATAGACTAATTAATTTGACTCATGAGCAGTTTATACAGTGCACCCAGAGTACTTTAAATATATATAAATACAATTACAATACACCATAACAATAAAAGGCAAACTCAAACCACCGATAAATATTACAAAACAACTATTAAAACAGTAAAACACCTCGGTAGAAGGTAGAAGATCAGCTAAACATCAGTAAACCTCAGCAAACAGCAGTCTGGAAATAGATACTTGAGCAGAGATAGGAACAAAATAGTGAATAATCTACACAGGAAAGGTTGGGAGGTACATACATATCACCAGTGAGCAAAGTACTCCATGCAAGTGAAGGCCACTGTTTGGCCAAACAAAACAAACCAAGACACATCTGATCATTATGTCAGTGATTTAAAGTATTACCTTGCTCAACAATTGTTATTCAGCATATGACACTGCATTCTCAAACAGTTGAATTGGATATGTGTTGGTGAGTCGCACATATCCATAAATACAAGTATATGCAGTGTAAGTTTTCAGCCTCTCTTGCAACCACAAGGCCACAACGTGAACCACAAGAGCCCGGTCTCCTGAAATTTTGTGAAATGAGCGCAGCATCTTAAAATGCAAATGCATGCTCCATGCAGGAAGCGTGAGAGAAATACGTTTTCCCCCCACAAAAGGATTTTATGAGACAGACGCGCCTAGAAACAGGCAGCAGTTTGACATTGAAGCAGTGCAGTGCAAAGTAAGGGCATTGTTGTTGTCGTGGTGGATGGGTGTGTGCGTTTACCTTCAGGTTTGCCAACCTCAGTTCTCACACTGCCAAGAGATTTTTTTGTGTTTTTTTTTTTTTTTGGCTGTGAGTGAAGATTAATAATATTTTTCTCATTTAACAACAATGAAAAACTTTACCCCAAGCCACATGTTTTAGTTACCAAAACTTATCCAATGTTTTAGTTACCTAAAACACATTTTCCATGAAGATGTACTTCATATAAATTACACTGTACCCCTAAACTCAGCCAGACTCAAACAAAAAGAAACTAATTACAATTCATGTGTCCATTTAAAAGAAAGTAGACTCACATTTATGTTCTTCTGCAGCCTGTGGGTTGTCAAGTATGGCATCTTGTTATCTTTGTCACTCTATTAAATGTCATGTTTCTTGCACAGCTAATAATAAACAAGTGCTCGTTGTAAACTCTTACTGCTGTGTCAAAGTGCGACACAGGATTCAAATGTTTTAGCCTGGTGGCAGAAGGTTTGATAAATCAATATTTTAGCAGGAACAATTTTTATATTGTAAATGCTTATCACCATTTAATAAAACAAAATGATGTTTCATAACTGGCCTAGGGAAGAAGATAAAGACAAAAAAGGAAGTAACCCCAGTTCCAACAACTCAAAGGTGGTGCCCTCTAGCTGCAGTACCAACTGTTACATTAGATAGTTTGATTATGATTTTGGTTTTTTGGTGGAGTTCATCTTGAGCAATGGAAGCGTGTTTGCTCCATAGCTGATGTTCAGAAAATGCCTGCGAAGTCCACGAAAACCATGCAAAAGTGGGAAGCCTCCCCCTCCTGTGGTGTGCTTATGGTTTTCCACATGACAGTCTCACCGGCTCTACGCTGCTCTTCGCTGAGCCCACTTGAAGTGTCTGAGGGGCCAATGGCCTGTACCTCGCTCCTCTCCTTCAGGGACCAGGTGTTGTATTAATTGCTTTTGCTCGGTACATTTGGTACAATGGATGAACTCTCATCACGCCCAACAAACTCAGAAGTGTAAAAGGAAAAAATATGTCACACCTCAATCTCGTTACAGTTAAGATAGCATTTGCTGCACTATAGGGAACATTGCATCCAGGCAGCGGAGCTTCAAAATGTAGTGGATGAATTCCAGTTTGCGGTAGTGCAGGCGATCTTAATTATTTAACAAAATGCCCATGACACAGACATGTCTCTTGTGGAGTGGCCCTGAACATTGTCACACAGCTTAAGTCCTTTCACGCTGGAAGCCCACATGATAGTTAGCAGTGGGACATACAACATTTGTTGTGTTTTCCTATTTTCGCTGTGGTGTTTCTGCACGTTTATCTCGGCAAACCAAATTCCTTTCCCCGGTTGCTATGGAAATAAAGAAGTGAATTTTGAATCTTGAGATAGCATTTACAGTCCAGTGGGAATAGATTCTGTCTTGACAGCCGTCTACCCCTGGCCGGGTTAGCAAAGCGCACTCAGGGCTGGTTACAGATTTAGAATAGAAAGCCTGTGTTTCTGCTATGCTGCCGTGCAAGGCAGGCACAGGAGATGTAGTCTTCTCTGCTCCTCAGAGGCAAACAAACAGGATGAAAATGCAGCTTAGTCATAGGCCAGCAGTTCATGGGACATGCGGGGAACCTGAGCAGTAGTGGCATAACTACAGTCGCTTTCACCGAGGCCTAGAACTCCAAAGGGCCCACCAGCCATCTAAAGGATCTGTGATGGATCCTCATGTGCCACAGATGGGTCTCCAACTGGTCATTGGCGTCTGTGGTGGCCTTGTAACATTCAGGTCGCAGATGTAATATCCACCTCCAGCGTTTACAGAGTGGTTAAGGTTTTATTCAGAGTTTTTTGTTACACACTTCAGTAAATAACCATTAATAGGTGTGACCAGAAGGTCACCAGTTCGGCCTCTAACACCAGCAGGAAAAATCTGGGTGGGCAAAGTTAATGAAAGGTGCTGTCACCTCCCTAAATACCCACGA
>OMKZ01054656.1:44553-64015 GCA_900302535.1 Neoniphon sammara
GTGTGTACCTCAGCAGCATCTTTGGCTGTGTGTCTATCCTGAATCAGCCCTGCTAAGTCTCTCTCTCTCTCTCTCTCTCTCTCTCTCTCTCACACACACACACACACACACACACTCATCTCTGTCAACCCACGCACGGACACTGATTATCTTGATGCTATGAATCAGCCTGTTCACTTGAAGTTCAGCCACTGCTATTTATCACATTTTCATAATAATTGCTGTAATTGATTTTGATGTTTGTACTGTTGTACTATTTTACTGCACCTTACAACCTCAGTTTCTGTGTCAGACAATATCCCAAGCTATGGTACACAGGAATATTGCACTGCTGGGCTCTCGTTATACCTCTGCTGCTATCAAATTATATCAGTGCTGCCAGGTTGGATTTAGGTTCATGCTGAATGTATATACTTGTACAGTTCCTATGTAACTCTAGCTCTAACGGTGTCTAGCTGCACTTCATGTCACGGTCTGTGTCCTACGTGTCAGTCTGTCATATGTAACTGCGCTGTGATGTGGCAGCACCAAACAGCCAACTTGATTTTCATTTACAGACAATCAAAGCCATTCTAATTCTGATAACTGATTTCAAATCTTTCGAAGGACCAAACTCTTGTACATTTGTGAGAAAACAGTGGCCAGGTATTGTCATTCATTAGCCTTAACTGGTTCATGTTATTTTTGCCAAATATGACACTGATCTTCACAAGAAGTCCTTTACACTGTTACCTCTATGTACAAGGAAGGCCTTGCTGTTGATTTGTAGTCTGGTATGTTTTACTTAGAGAAAATATACAGACTTCAAACCTATTATTTGTTAAAAATTTAAATGAAAATGATTTAGGCAATTGAATATACAGATATTTTCTAAGACAGAAAACAAAAATCAAATTCTAGGGCAGTAAATACTTACCTTCTTCTTGGGCCAAATCAGATGCGAACAGGTGTACAGGCAGTGAAATCTCTTCACTAAGCAGCTAGCGTGTGAGAGCGAATCAACAATAGGCCTGGAGAGAGGGAGGGAGGGCCGCAGCGTGGCATTCAGGGAACAACCAGGAACCTGCTCAGCCTGCTTCTACACCTGCCAGTAATCGTAACACACCCTGACTTCTATCCAATTGTACTCTGTTAAAGGCTTGACTGGACAAAGATGAAAATGATTTAGTGGACTAGGAAAAGAGGAACGGGCTGCGGGTTTTGGAGAATGTCAGTGTGGTGCCCCCTATTAACATCCCCCTATGTAAATTACTTGATTCTATTGATATGTGGCTGCCAGGTTGCCAGGTTAGATCTGTGAATTCCCCCAGTGGGCGGAGCCTGTGGCCACAGGTCCTCAGAGCCTCTCACTGTGGTATTGGAATGGCTGCTGTCGTCATGGCAACAGAAAAGAGGCAGGCAAGCTCAGGTTTCATCCATGCCTTTGTCTGTGGTCTATATCAGGCTACCGGTGACGTGTGGCTATGTGAACTCACAGGTACTGTGCGTCATGGGTTGGTATTGTTTTTGTATTATTCCTCAGTCAACTGAACCACATCGTGCTGAAAGCATTAGTCTGGACCAGCGAGCCGGCTGAAGTGGCTCTCATGGCTTATAAAAACCAGGTAAGAACAAAGAGTGGTTGCCCCAGTTCTCTGAGTGAATCTAAAAAGTACATTTACATCATATGTTTCAAAATCTCATTCACAGTCAAATATGCATACACAAGAACAGTCTGTTCACCTGACACACAAACACACAAATACACACTAACTAACACGCATATTTAAAAGTTTAATGAAGTTTAATTTATTGTATGTTTCTGATCTTAATTTATTCCCCTGCTTTTGTTGATTTTTGTTGTATTTTCTTCTTATTCTCATTCATCCATTAAGCACTCTGTTTTTAGAAAATTACTATATAATTACATTTCATTACTATTATTGTTATCACTAGCAGTAGTTTAAGTAATGACAGTAGTAGTAGTAATAGTAATAGTAGTAGTCATAGTAGCAGCTATAATAATATCAAATCAAAATAATTGCATGTATTTGCATATGAAGTGTTGTGTGGAGAACATATGGTGCTGCTTTGTTAACGCAACCTAATGACATTTAAAACTCTGCAGCTAAGTTATCGTTGTTACGAGCACAGCTGCAGGTAGCGGCATGAAATGTTTATTCACAGTTGTTGGACAGTGGTTTACTGTTCCCGGCATTCAGAGTTCCTCACAAACAGCTTGTTGATTGCATCTCACGTGGGTTGGCAATGTGCTGAAGCTAATGGGATTGTAAGGGATGTGTGGCCTCATCAGAGACCCTAGTAATACAGATGCATAGATCTTGTACAGAGGAGAGACAGACTTCAAACTTTTGTACAAAATAGTAAACACAAGAGAATGGAAAAATAAAAAAGGTGGGATGCTTTGAAACCTGGTTAATAATTTGAAATGCGTGACAAAAAGTTGATAACAGCAGCTACATTGCACATTCATTCCCTGGTTCAAGTCCTATGTCAACACAGTGTTCATGTAAGACATCATTTGTGACAGTGATGGAATGCTGTGTGTCCATCAATAGAAAAAAAAATTAATTAAATACAGAAAAAAATCACAATTCTTGTAACTGTCATGCAGGAAAGTGTTTGTTTTTTTTGTTTGTTTTGGTGGGTATTTACACGGTGCAGTAACCCGCTCTGTTATCCACTTCTGTATTAAGTAGACTTCATCTTCTTCCCCGGACCTGAACTGAGGGGGCACCTCACTAAAGCCTTACTGATGCATGAAAGCTCAAGGAGGAGAATACAGCAGTTCAGCCAAGAGAAAACAACTTGATTAGTGAATTTTTTAATCTGAAAACACAAAACAAGAATAACTCAACCTTGTCTTCATCAAAGACCGGCTTGCAGAGGATCTGTCCTGTTTAAAGTGCCTCCGAGTCAGACTGATTTTTATTAAAGCAGCCAGAGGAAAACCAATATCATTTTCAAAATGAAGGTTTTCTTTTTCAAATAACTTCATTTATGTATTTGTTCAGTAGTGTGCTTCATTCAACACACTACAATGATCATTTCCTAATCTTTGAAGTTTTTTTAGTGACTATGACCTGTTTGTTTTTCTGACACTTGAATGACAGTGGATAGATAATTCCCCATCTGATCATATATTCATTCATTCATTCATGTATCCATACATCCATCCATTCATTCATCTGAGTGGACCCAAAAAAGACTAGCAGCTGAGGCATCGTGCACCATCCATCCATCCATCCATCCATGCATTCATTCATTCATCTGAGTGGACGCAGAAAAAAGAGTAGCAGCTGAGGAATTGTGCGCCATCCATCCATCTATTCATTCATTTATTCATCTGAGTGGACCCAAGAAAGACTAGCAGCTGAGGCATCATGCCCCATCCATATATCATCCTTCCATCTATCATCCATCCATTCATCCATTCATTCATTGTTTATAGAAATTATAATAATTGTGAAATAAGAAACAGCACACACAACACATTTATCTGATGTTAAAATCACTAAAACGATATACTATCTATACTCATATAAATGAACTATGTGATGAATATATTAGCAAATGGCATCATTTAAGTCTGAAGTTGAGCCCCCTGCTTTTGCATAATTGCTCTGAGCAGTGTTAAATACAACCTTTTGAACCCTAGAATGCATGGAAATTATCTGCTTATTTAAAATTAATAATTTATCAATATGCTCACAAGTATATCTTCTCCTCAGAGGTGTTAGGACAGTGACTGAAACGATTGTAAATCTATGGCCATGGACGAGTTCTTTCAGGGAGCTGAGTGGTATACATATAAATTCTGCCATTATCAGGGTGAATTATTTGTAAATGGCTGTTTGAGGGAAGATGCAACAGTGAAAATGTTGTAATGGGTCTCTATTGATCTGAATCTTCAAGGACTTTTGAAGTGCGACGCATTTATGAAGCAGTGCATGTTAGCGTGTGCATGTCATCATGATTCGACACAAACAGGAGGAGAAAAAGGCCACACTGTAGTTCAGTGATCACTACATGAGCTTCAACATCCAGGCTTCAACATATTTTCTCAAGACACATAATTTCATGCTTTAATGTGTAGGTTAATAATGCTGATTTAATGTGCCTTTGAATTTATTAGCATGAGAATTTTCTATCGGTAATTGGCTCTATGTGTAGAATTAAAATCATTTTTTTCCAGTACGAGTTCCAGCACTTAAACCCTCAGATGCTCAGGATACACATTTGGTTTTGATGAGTGTTTTCTCATTATGGTAAGGATTTTGTGGTTCAGCCTGAACAGAACCACTTTGGCAGTGGTCTTCGGAGATCCATAATGAAAACCCAAAATCTGCTGGCTTTTGCTTATTTCCTCAGTTGACCATAAAAAGCACATAAGTTTTACCAAGTCAAAGCCTGTGTGTTTCTTTGGGAGTGTAATTTTTTTGTTTGTTTGTTTGGTTGGTTTTTTTTGCATCAGCATTGGTGAAACTCAAATTTAGCTGCAAATTGCCTCTGGAAGAGCACAGTACCCCTTTGAGGTAACAATATGTAATCACACTTGAGGTGAACTCCTTCATCACACCTGAATGAGACTTTCAGAACAGCCACAAGATGACATACTCATGTGTGCCGATTCATGCCTTAAATCACCTTCACCATGAGGCGATCAGTTTTTGTGTCCTTCATAACATAACAATGAAACAGTGTTGATTTATTGAGCAAAGATAAAAGGAAGAAAGGAATGGAAGAATGAAAGAAAAGAAAGGAAAAGAAAAGAAAATAACTTCTAAGTTTAAGTAAAAAAAAAAAAAAAAAAAAACATGCCTTCAGGTCAGCCATGAAAACGTAAGTTACGAAACAGTTCTGCAGACAGTGTGTGTTGCTTGTTACTGTATTTACTGAAGCTCTTAATCCACCTTTCCTTGTCCTTTGAGCCTCCTCTCCGGACTTGATTACAGTCTATGTTCGACTGATAAGCTACTGCAAGCTCACAAAAAGAGTATTAATGATACCCTCCTGAGACCTGCGAGGAGTACTTAGTTGGTTTGTGCGCGTGTCTGAAAACACATTTCATGGGTCTGGGAAGGTTGCTTCAGTGTCAGAGGTGAATTATCTTCTTCACATCTGTCTGTCGGCAAGCAGTCAGAGCCACAGGCAAGAGAGAGAGAGAGAGAGAGAGAGAGAGAGAGAGAGAGAGAGAGAGAGAGCTGAATGCTCCTGCTTCAATTTGTGACATTTAACCCTTTAATGCATGTCGGGATCTAGCATTTATTATTCCTCATCTTTGCTTGGCTTTTTATAATACCTTATTATTAAAGGGAAAAAAAAGATCCAAAGCACTCCAAAATAGGATAAAAAGCCGTCATTCTATTTGGCTATTTATCATGTTAAGTTTAAAAACTGTGCCCAGTGCTTTTTAAACCAATGAATCTCTTTTGATCCATGACTAGAAGAGTTATTTTTTTTGTAGACGATGTCCAAGTCAAGACCGTAACATTAAAGCTTTGTGCTTTATTGGTAGAAAGAACTGAAAAGAGGGTCTGCAGGGTAGTGTTGTAAGAACAAGACATTGCAGTGTGTTGCAAAAAAAAAGGTCTGCAGCGTATATTTATCTTAGTCTGTGATCAGAGGCTGCAGGTCAGTGGCTGCATTAACATGAATACCAACATGTTGTTTACCTTGTTATTATTTAAGTAACCCAGTTTCTGTACAGTGCATAGCTCTGCTTATGAAAAACCTAGTTAAAGGGCAATACCTGTCTTTTTTTTAAGCTATTTTTTGAGCTATGCTAATCATTTACGTTACATTTACATATTTTTTTTACCAGTGTCTGCCCTCTGTTTTATGTCTTTTTAGATGTCTACAGGGATTTGTTTGTGTTGTCATTCACTGCCATTGATTTTCATCTGGTAAAACATCTACAGAGTTGAAATATGCCTGACTGAAGTAATCCTGCACAGTAAACAAACTGCCATAATTATTTTGTTGCCATAAATCTTTTTGTTTTATCACTATTTTATTGTATTCACATGAGATTGAAATGGAAGAGGTCTGCCAAAGAATAATCCTTTATTATGTTGTTGACTTACAATAATTATTGTCACATCTATGATCTTTTTTTCTCAGAATAATTAGTTAATTAGCAGTGGAGACAGCAGTTAAATTTAAGTCAGATTAGGTAATAACTGCCTCTACATAGAAAACTGTCCATAGCTCAAAATTAGACTGGATTTCTCTTGTTCAGTCTCATGTTAAAATGCCTTAGTACTTTTACTTTTGGTTTCCACAAAGGTTGCATTGTGGTTATGGGTACATTTTGATAGCACCAAATATGGCCAGCAGCAGTACTTATTTTCAATACTGAAATGACCATTTCTTTCTCTAGACTGCCTAGTCAAAGTGAGTAGCTGGCGGGCCGAACCTTTTTTGTACTTTTGTAGGCTGCTCTGTCTGTGGATGGGACACCTCAGGTCAGCGAGAATATTCTGTTAACTGGTTTATTCATGGCCACCGGGACATTCGGTCGAAGGGTATCAAAGCTGCATGTAAACAGCTTAACCTGAATGAGACCTTAACCAGAGTACGGCTGTGGATGCAAACGTAGCCAAAGGTTAAGTTTTCATGCGCGCTAATAATCCAATAGCAGCATAATGAAAGCAATGAAAGCAGTGGTCATGTAAACACCCTAGTCTGATTATTTTAATGCTATCTAATTATTCTCAGTTATGTTATAAGCACGACACAATGGATTTCTGGGCATGTAAACCTGATTTCAGCCAGACTTTTAGATGTGTGAGTCAAAAAGGTCAGAGAGGGAGACATGTCATCATGTCAAGTCGATCTGGTTGCTGTGTTTGTTTGGACAGCATGACGACATCCATGTCTCATGTTAATGTCATCCTGTGCTGTCAGCTGACTCTGTGACTAAGACCACTGGCCTCAAGCTGGTCTGGAAAAGTTTCAACCACACGCACAGCAAAGACAGAAACAGTGACAAAACCTTTTAGTAATGTGTGTCTAATAATCACAGACAATTTGACACAGCTGGTCAGCTTAAACCAATTCCTGCGCTTATTGAAAGAAATTTAGGTGAAAGCTTGCATGAAGTTCAAAAATTACTATAAATAAGTTTTTCTGTGATAGTTTTTTGTTGTTGTTGTTTCAAAGCCTTTAGGACACTGATAAACAGGAAACCGCAAGCATAATCAAAATAGCTTTGAATAATTATGCCAACCAATATTTTTAAGACTCCAGTGGAGTTTCTTGCCTTAAGACGATTTCTCGATTGATCTCGGCAAACGCTTCCCGTGCCATCGCTTCTGCAGAGGAATTATCAAGAAACACATCCAGGATTTTTAACAGACACTTTCTGAGTTATTAAGTTGTCATCAACCGTGAGCCATCTGGTGACTTTCAAAGGCTGCGAACTCAAAGTGGCTTCTGTCAGATTTCAGTTTTTATGTGGCACGAGAAAGGCTGAATTATCAGTGTAAAGTGAAATATCACAGGAACATCCTGCTTTCAAATCATTAACATGTGACAAAAGAGAAAGTGGAACAAGAAATGCTGCCTTTGGGGAGCGCACTGCCCACAGGTTTAGGTTTGGATAGCGATCCATTTATATTTACCATCTGCTCATAATTAATGGCAGAGTGATTAAAATCCAAGTCAAGCAGTTTCATTAATAGATCATGTGACCGACTGTATGGAATAGTCTCCTTTTAGAGGCCTAATAAAACTACACTATTTCCCATCTGTCTCTTTTCAAGTAAGATCTGTTTAATACTGCAAATATGTCTATGGAGTGACATTTCCTCACCGACAATAAAAAAGATGCATTTGACTGTTTTATTTTCCAATTGTTTGCACACATATACCATAGCATATTTATCTGTGCATCATTAATCTTATTATGATCTTGTTGGGGTATATCATAAGAATTTCCCAGCTTGGGATCAATAAAGTACATCTATCTATCATAATCATAAATTACTAACTTCTTCAAGTTTTATTGTTTAATTTGTGTAAAATATTCATTTTTTCCCTCTCTCACTGAGATGAGGACAAAATGAGGGGGCGTTCATCTGAAAATGTTAAATCTAGCATGGAAAGCAACAGAGAGGAGCATGTTGCTGTGACATTCAAATGTCAAGTAGGACAGCTTGACACGAACTTGTGATTTGCTGTTGGAAATATGCAAGTGACTAAAATATGTTTAATTATTCTACAAGGTCAAGTGATTATTTACTACCACTTGCAGGATGTAAGATTCAGGCATATTATTGAGCATTAGAGGTTTATTCTTTTAATTTCAACAGAACAAAATGTACAGCTGCATTTGCATATTTTCATTTTAAACATTTAATTAATCAAGCCGTGTTTTCACCTCAAACTTCAAAATGTTCTTCATCTCTGCATGGTGATAACAAGTCATTTTTTGGAACACACACAGATGTCAAATGAAAATTGATGAATTTTCATGAAGAACAACCCGGATAACTGCCTGTGTAAGCGGCTGCATAAGTGACCCATAAGTGGCTTAATGTGTCATCTTTGCACCTCAACTCAAGGGTAAACAAATACAGGCTGATGAATTTTCATGACCCTGTATGACATGACTTTCAATCACCTTTATGTTTGAAAAGCACAACAAAAGCTTGAATACATCTGAGGAGACTGAATGACCAGTTTCAACAAGAATAGAGCGCCCCAAATTCAGCTGGCACCCCATGTGATTTTTCACCTGCAGTGACAATATGGTGTTTAAAGACTTTGCACCACTAGATGTCAGCATCACCCAACTCCCTCGCCTGTGATAGACTCACCTATTCAGTAGAGGCAAGGCCTGCTGAGGTTTTCTACTTACAGTGGTCTAAGACACTGATTACACGGTAATTATTTTTACTCATTAGAAGACTTAGTGATGTGATGTCTTTATTTTTGCTTTAATTAGCAGTGCTGAAGACACTGTGTGCAAACGCTCCTTTGAGAAATGTAAGAATATAAATGTTAAAATGCTGGTGATTAGAAACATGCAAAACACTTAGAAAAAGTGATAACTGAACAAGAAAGGGAAGGTTATACAAGTGAACTGGCTGAAATGTACATTTCCCTTGAGTAGATCATCCGACAATGTTTAAATGAATACAAATTGGTCTGTTTTGGATCCATAGTGCTCCAACATGCCATCCTTACCATCGTGTGCACGCTCAAATACCAGCACACAGCGGCTGAAAACACAGCATACTGAAAACAGAGCTGAAAAGAATCACTGAGATAAGTGAATAAGTAAGATTAAGTAATTTCTTTTAACTGAATCAGTCTCACAAACCTGACTGTTGGTAAAAGTTATTGTGAAACACATTGCAAAGCACTAGATTTTTCTGCAAGTCTTTATTTGCGGTGCGTGCAGTTTGTGGCACCGCCGACTGAGATCTCTTGATAAATTATGTTTGTTATGGTTTGGGTCGACTCCCAGTACATTGCTACGCACATGATGAAGGACCGTTATCCTTACGAGGCTGAGTGTGGCTTCTTTGGAAAGACCAGCAAGCAGATGAAGAGCAGAGCCTGTCCAAATCTATTATGGCTGCATGTAAGAAATGTCTCTGTGTACAGCGGCTTCATGACTTACAAAGCCTGGAGCCGGATGGTTCACAAATAGTGAGACAAACAGCTTGAATCCCCACCTCTGTGTCACAAAATGCCTGAATGAGGTACCAAATATTAGAGCATCACTGGAGTTTCTAATCATCAGTATCATTTAAAATATCATAGATGGGCCAATACATTTGCATACTGTCAGTATGGGCTGATATCAGCTTTAAAAAACAATATTGGTGTTGGATCAAAAAGTATTTTTACTGGCGACATTTGGCTGATTGTCAAATTTGGCATTTTTTTTCTATTAGTTTGTCATAAATTTAAACTGTCAAATTAGCATCAAAACAAAACTAACATGGTCTTTTGTTTCTAATGCAATTAATTATCTTAAGACAGGCCTGTCTGAACAGCTGAACTTGTTTTGAACTTGCATTTGTATTCCGATTTTTACAAATATTGATATTGGTATTGATATCAGTGTGGATATGAGTATTGGTATCTGTACTGACTGTTTCGGATGGGAAGATATCTGACATTGGTATTGGCCTCAAAAAACATATTGTTCCATCTCTATAATCAACTTTTATCGCATTTTACAAGACGGCTTGACACATAATAGAAAAATAAAATGACAATGAAACAGGTGAGACAGCATAGATAAAATGTGTCAATAAGAATGTTTTAAGAAGTGATGTGAATAATGACAGTGAGTTTGTGAAATTTTAATTTTGCTGTATTTCTTGAAGGAGGAGACTGTGAAGTCAGAGGTTACAGGTCATCCAAGAGTCAAACAGTTCAGATGTCATGAACTAGGTGAGGAAATTTATCTGGAAAGCTTTACTCCCCTAATCCACCTCGGCTGTACAGATAACAATACATCCACCCATCACTCTTGCTGAGAATTAAACCAAAACACCTGAGGCTGAACTGGAGAGAACTGTCTGACCTGCCCAGGTCTGGACTCTGTGAGCTTTTTAGAGCTGAGATTCCTTAATCAAACCAATGAAGTCACATCAGTTTGTTCATCTTTCAGATGTGACATTAATATCAGGGAATATCAGAGGCATTTGCTACCAGCAGGAGTTTCATCTGCTAGCGACTTTATGGCCTGTTGTGGGATTCAAAATTTATTCTTGTCCATCTGTCTTACTTGCTCCCAAGAAGAGTTGATCACTGGCCTCTGGTCAGTGTGCAGGAGCATTCCCAGAACCAAAGCCGGGCCACACTTCAGACTTTAAAAAAACATACTGTCTCTAGTCCAGGGCAAGTAAGAAGAAATTCTGCTGTGTTGGGTTTCTGACGTCAGGTACTTAGTGAGGTCTGTGGCATGTTATTTCTAGAAAATGAGCGGATTCATTTGAGTGTGGGGAAAGTTAAATTGGGCTGCGCCTCTTAGTAGTAATTGTGTGCCTTGACATAAAATTCTAACAGCATCTAAATCTTTAGCTCTGGATGGCTTCTAGTCAGTCCTTTCTCAAACTAGTGAGGCAAAGTGGAAAAGGCAAGTTTGTCTTTTTGGCTCAGCTCATTGATCTGACTATAAATTATAAAATCATTGTGCCAAGGCAGGCCTGATAGTTGAATATGAGAGGTGCCTCAGCTGTGCCTCGCTACTGCATCTCAATTTGCTTTTGTCTAGAGGCATTTTGCAACTCTTCCAAATCTTTATGCATTTTATCTCTTTGCTTGGTCAGATGCGGGTCTACTGGTGCATTCTCATTGGCTTTATTCATTCAGTTTCATGATCTTTTCTTCACACTCCGACAGCTCCAACATTTCTTCATCATCAAACTCTGCCATATCAAACAAAAAGGCACATATGGGTTTCACCTGACACACATGGTCAGACTGTGTCAGGTGAAACCCACATGTGCCTGTATGAATACTGTATAGTATCCGTTTGCCTCATCTTGCAAAAGCTTTAATGCTGCAGCTATCATTTTTGCAGAGCTTAAACTTTATATGCTTTGACCTTCTGCACAACTGCTATGGAAACCAGTCTAACAGCCCTGCTAGCGGTCTGTATAAGAGACCAAAGTGGTTGTCTGGGCTGTCAGAGCGAATGAGTGAGTTAGTGATGTTGCCATGTTTGGAGGCCTGTGTTTCTGGTAGTGAGGGTAAACACAAAGTTTGTAGTGGTGGGAAGATGTTCACACCAGAGTAAATTCTTCCCAGAACAACTAAATTAGGCAAATAGTGTGCTTGTCTCACTCTGCAGTGAACACATGACATGACGTAGAGAAGCTGGGTCAGCTAAGTAACTTTGTTCTACTGAACTGTGTGGCATTTTAATAACGTGATGTTGTTATGAAAACCCTCCAGTTTTTTTGCTTTGGACTGTTACCCACACACAGGCTGCTGTAGCTCTTCAGCAGGTTACATGTGTAGTAAATCTGTTTTATAAACTAAACGCAGGCTCAGAAGATGCAAACGAGTGTCTCTCCAGGCTGCATATGATACTATAAAAATGTGTTTTTAGCATCATTGGTTTATGATGTTTTAACCACTATTTATCTGCTATATTACTATAGAATTTCTGCTTTTACTGAAAGAAAAGCCATAGTTGGTGATTTACTGTTATACAATTGACTAAATTATGTTTCCCCTTTTTTCTTACAGCAATGGCATGACAGCATTTTCAACAGCAGTGATGGTAATGAATGACTATAGAAATACTACAGGAGAACTTCAGGTGTGTGTCTAGTGTATCTGTGTAATAATGCGAGCCCATGTTGCTTGTCACATTGTTTATGAGGGTGCATCTCGGCAGTACTAGCCTACATTTCATTTGATAAAATTGAAAAATTGATCTTGCCATGGTCGGTCACAACATTAGGATGCATATAGAGGAAACACTGACTTAATTACTGTAGTGAAGACTTCTTCCTGCTAAAAGTCTCCCAAGTTAACTGCAAGCCCAGACCACATGATTTAAATGGCGCAAAGACCAAGTGACATACTGACATTATAAAGCCCTGCGCTATTACTATAGCGGCTAAACCTCAACTTGATAAGTCTCACATCACAAACTACAAGATCTTCTACATCCAGCATTTCCCCATCTGCTCCTGTCCCTGAGTAGCAGTTTGTTTGCCGCAGTGTATTTAAACACTGTTGCTGTGCGGGTGCATCAGTTCATGGCCGCAGTCTACTCATTTTCAAATGGATATTTCCAGCAGGATAATGAGCCATGTCACAAAGCATGCATTGTCTCCAGATGATCCCAGGGACATTACAGTGACTTTAGTTTACTCCACTGGCTTGCACAGTTCTCGGATCTCAACCCAATAAAACTTGTTTGGCATGAGGTGTAAGAAGATGTTTGCAACATGAATGTGCTGCTGGAAAATTTGCAGCAACTGTGTCACAGGTCAGCACGGCTCAAGAACATTTTGAAATGTCTCCAGCACCTTTTTGAATTCCTTTCCATGAAGAATTCACTCTGTTCTGAGGACAAAAGAGGGGTTCACGCCAGTATGGTCCACAGGCACTTAATAAAGTCAAAACTGAGTTTTTGTAGTATCTTAAGTCTAGATAAAAGACCAAATAAATCATTTCTAAATAATTGGGTTACACAATAAATGTGCAAGACATCAAAGGATACACAAACTTTTGAGAATTGGCAATGGAGCGACATTCCACATGTTTTTCATGAGAAATACAGGCAACAGACTTACAGTAATTTTCCTAGCTGAGTGGCAACATATCATTGACAAGCATAAAGCATAAACGCATATAAGCATAAAAACTGGTAATTTTATTGATGTTCATTTGTACATTCATAATAACAACTTGGTTAATTCCCTGTTAAGTAATAATATACAGCATATAGGGGCGGAGTGTGCAAAACAGCCTCAAAGAAGAGGCAGGAGGCGAGGGATTTTCTTTATTTGTGTTTGAGCCATTGCCCCTCAAAATATGACATCCCTGCAGAACCCTGGTTGGAGCAGAGAAAAAGAAACTGTGGTTTTCCACAATGATGACATCATCATTCAGCCATGAGCTGAATCGACAACCACCCTAAAATTTTTAGTCACACAATTAGTCTGTGAGAGAGAGAAAGAAGAAAAGTGTGGATAGAAATCTGGATAACACTTAAGAGGAAAGGATTAGGAGAACTATGAGAAAATATTTTGAAAAATTAAAAAAAAAGATATACAAAAGAGCCCAATTATTTAATGTCACTGTTCTTGTGAGGGCTTTTCTTAGAAGTTCAGTTTATCCAGTGTATCTTGAAAATGGGTCACTGGGATGAAATTCTTAATCAACAGTGAGATTTTTTCAGAGGCTTCTCATATCTCATGTACAATCTGTTTTCCTCCCTACTGCAAGAAATTTCAACTTGAGTGGAAAGAACCAGTTTCCTGTAAATAATCAGTTCATTAAGCATATAAACATGTCATTGCACGTCTTTCCACTGCAATTAGACATGCAGGAACAGAATTTCAGTACTACAGTATATTGCATTTTAGTATAATTTTTCCAGCATATGATCAAAAAAGTGCCGTCACCTCATAGAAAAAAAAAGGTCCTAGTTTGAATCTCAGTCTTGGTCCTTGTCGATGTAGAGTTTGCTTTTTCTCCTTGTGTTTATGTGGATTTTGTCTTATAGTCCAAAAATATGAACAGCAGGTGAACTGAAGACCCAAAATGGTCCAAAGGTTTGTGAGTGTGCATGTGTTTGTCTGTCTTTGTGTTAGCCTTGTGATGGATCACTTACCTCTCCAGGGCGTTTTCCTGCCTTTTGGCCAGTGCATGCTGGGATAAGCCTCCAGGTATGGAAAATGGATGGATGGAGGGATGGGTGTCCAAAGTTTATGCATTTATTATATTACTCTAGAGTCAGGAAAATACTGCAGTTTGTGTGATTAGTGCTAAGGATATTGCAGTCCAGACTTTTGTCATCCATACCAATCGGGGTTATTACATTTTTATTTAGACTCAGATTCAGATTTAGATTTGTTTACTCTAGACCATGTCTCAAGGTGTGGAGAACAAACATACAGTAAAACAATGGTATAGTAATAATCAACAGGGGTAAATTTTAACATAAATCATTTAAAAAGAGCCAAGACATTACTCAATAAATAAATAAATAAATAAATAAATAAATAAATAAATAATAAAAATAAATAAATAAATAAAAGCACTTAGTTCACATAATGTCCTTGAGTATGGGCACACAGTGTATACTGTCTACCAGTCCAATATTTTGGTAATTAACTGGGTGTTCATTTTGCAACACTGAACTTTGTAAAGTAAAACTGAAGTCAACCCAGTATGATGAACTTAGTGCAGACGTCTGCACTCCAAATGTTTGTAACTAAAGTAACTGCAGTCACATATTTTAAACAATAAGCAATAAGTTTTAGTAGGGAAGGCAGAGTCTTGGTCAGTGTGAGAGGCTGCTCATCTAATGCAATAAATCCTAAAATAATCCTGTTTTTGTTTTGATTCATTATTTAGTTTTTTCTCTGTTGTCATGGTGCAATTTATCTTGTTTTTTCAGCACATTCTGTGTTTGCTGTGCAGACTTCTTCTGAGCTAGCCTGCTGTCTGTCAGAACTTGTTGTTCTACTCGTTCAGATGACGTTTCTTCAAGTGCCTGATTGAATTAGTATTGTTATAACTATCTCTGGTGCTGTCACCCCTCCAAACACTTGCATTGCAAACAGCACAATGAGCTGTTTAACTGCTTTCACTCTCCAGTTCAAAGTAACTTCCACCTGTGCAGACATGCCTGCTGACCAGCTGCTTTCCAACAGTGCACTGCACTGCCATAAGTGGTGCACAACACCTGGTTACCAAATACTTTTTACATCAATCTGGATAAATGGGCTGGAGGGGAATTAATTAAATACACGAATAAATGGATCAGATGTTCAAACAACCTGTAGCTAATACAGATAGCTCAAAATTCATCTGGACTGGCTCCAGTACTAATACTGGGTATCTGATCTCTGCATCTCTAATTAATGCAAATCCAAATGTTATGTGAGGAATTTGGTTTGAAAGTAATGGGCTAAATGCGATCAGACTCTTCACCTTTGATGTAAACTCAGCCAAAATGATTTTCAATAATCTAGTACAACTTTCTGACAACCTCAGCTATACTGAGCAGACATGATTTGATTTTTTTTTTCCTGCATGGAAATATTGTGGAGCTGTTTAAAATGGTCATTTTAAAGCTAACTGCTGCAGTATGATCCTTCCCAGACAAACTTACCACTGTATTCGAGAGTCTGTCACGTGTTAAAGTCTTTTGCCTTCCAGCAACCTTTGACCTGTAACAGCAACATGCCCATGATTTTTTGGAGAGCTGAGTCTGCATGAGCATTTAATAGAGGTTACAAGCCAAAGAGGATTATAGCTACTGCTGATTTTAGTAAATTTAGTAGTACTGTGGAACAAAATGGCCACTGGCTAACCTACCCACAATCTTTGATCTTCCTCTACATTACCTCAGTGTGCAGTTCAGTGAATATTTGGCCGCTGGTTACATCATTCTCTATAAATGTCCTTGTGATTTGCCCAACTATATCTTAATGTGTCCAAGTTATGTCTCAAAGGCCCAATTTCCATCACATCCAACAATCTGGGTCTGTATGATCATGTAGGACTCATTCAGTGTTTTGGTGACAAATGGAAAGAGTTGCGCATTCAGCACCTCTTCTGGTTCACTGTGGGTGAACTGGATCCGACACCAAAACCACAACAGAAAATCACGGCAGCCTTGCATATCAGTTCTGCCTGTTTTTCGTTACCTTGAAAGCAAAAGCATTAATATTACAATATGTCGCTAACAATAATCCAGGGCTGTTTATAGTTTGAAGTTAAACAGATATTTCTCCTTGAGTTTTTTTATGATGTCAGCAATTCTCTCCAAAATTTTATTCCTAGCATGAATGAGCCATCAAGCGCATGGTTGGTTACTAGAAAGACACATTTCCCTTTCACCCACAGTGAAGGACAGTCAGAAATCTGTGTTGAGATCTGCTCTCACACACTGCTGGGCTTAAACCAATGAACCCTGACTAACACATGCTGCCACTCATTGGATTACGCTAATCTTGCCAACTTCGAAAAAGATCCATCTCAATTAGCCAAGTGTTGCTACAGTAGTTAAACACAGGAATGAGTGCGGCGCAAGCAAAAATTAAAGTAATGTTGCACAATGGACAAGCGTGCTGTGAGAAAGCCTTTGAGGACTGTGACATAAGATTTCAGCGCCAATGTTCCACTTTTATTGGCCAACAGCCTGGATGGGGATAAATCCCATGAAATTCACAAAAAAAACACCATATATCATGGTTGTCATGTGGCTTGCTCACATCACAAGGCTGTTAACTTCACTGGCAATGATAATGTAACTGAAGCTTAATTTGTCCAAGAAATGCTGTTGAGCGCATCCTCCCTAACCTGCAACTGTGCTGTTAATAAAAAAAAAAAAGGTATAGGAAATAATTAAAGGGAGTGGAATATGGGAGAGAATAATGGTACATTCACAGAGCAGGCTTTCTGTCTCGGTCAGGTACAATACGGGTATTAATGGTGCTGGCCATTGGCAGACAGTGGCGGAGATGGGATCATTCCTGTGGGCTGGCACGCAGGCAGACAGTCAGGATACTCACTGTGCCTCAGCCACCATTCATGTAGCAGCAGAATCCAAAGATTACCGCACTGGTTCAGCTGTCTTGCCAACTACCACACAAATTGCTTACAGCATATGGAAAGCATGTGCACACACCGAGGTAAAATAAGCGACCGCGTGGCAACGTTTCAAAAGGCACTCAACAACTCCATTGTACATATGAATGGGAGTTGAAAAAGCTGGGTTATACACATGCATGCATGTCTATAGCATGCTAATACAAAAATCCCTGTGCTAATTAAAGTGTTGTGGCTTCAATGGCGGATCTATGTCATTCACACCTGTTGTTTGCAATAAATACTTTCTTTGTCATCTGGCTATAAAAGAAAGCCAGTCATTTCCCTTAGAGATTTCACATCTTGAATCCTCCACCGTGCCTTCTCACATGCTAAACGTGAGACCACAGATACACTTAATCATTTTCATACCATAAGCAAATGAAACACCCAGAAACACTGTGGAAAGAACATGGGAAAATTCCAATAAAATACGTAAGCTTTGCGCTCGGAAAGCCTTTTGTCATTTTAAATACATTTCATTATATTTTGTTGCTGCAATTCAAGCATTCATCACAATCAGAATTGACAGCTTGCATGCCGACTGCATTTTTTGTGAAGAAGTTGCATATCCAGAGGTGTAACAGTTGAAGTTCAGCAGGCTGGATTATTTTCTCTGTCTCACAGACTCCCACCATCTGTGACCTTTTCCTGAGGCCGAGTGTGCGCTTGTGTAATTACACGTTGCAGACCCCTGCACCATGGCAATAAAAACATAGGCATCATTAAAAGGCATTCATGGGCTCTTTCAGGACTTTCAACACTAACTTGTCTCTTGCTTCCCTTCCCTCCCTGACAATGTTCCCTTTGACTGAATCCAGAGTCCCTTGTTTTGCCGTCCATTAATCCCATAATTCAGCAAATATGTGAAGACTGAATCCCTACTATGAAGGGAACAGTTAGTAGTTGTTACTGTCAAAGGGTTCATCATCACCAGATCCAGGTCAGTAATCTGTCAAAACTGACAGATTTGCATGCCACATATTTCCACTAAGAGAAGTCAGTCATTATCAATCAGCAAGGCCAATGTATTCAATAAGATTCCAGATTCAGACCTCATTTCCTCAGTAAAACCATCATCTGTTAGCTTTAAGCATTCTTTTTAATGGGCTGTATCTGCTTTGGCGCTAAAGTTGTCAAAAAGTTGTCAAATTTTAGACAAAATAATTTTAAAATTATATAGTGTTCTTATTGAGTTAAGCTGTTTTAGGATGATTTCCCATTTTGAAACATTTAATGAAAATGGATGTTGATGTTGTGTACCATGTATTTGGCCTGTAACACTGTTCACCTGAGGAAGTTAAAAGGGCTATTCAAGCAGTCATAGTCACAACCTCAGAGGGGTTTGTTTGCCTCAGTGACCCTGGGAGCCTGTGGAGACACACAGGGCAAAGCAGTCTCAGGTGAGAGCTCAAACAGAATATCTCTACATGAACCTTACCTAGAATAATAATAGAAATTCTGGGGAAATACCATTTTAGAGATTTGTGCCTACTCTGTCAGCTTGTGCACGCCACCTGTGAGAAATAAAGGGAAAAGATGCTTTTTTGTGAACCATTTTGACACAGCCCTAGATACAGTCTATGAGTCATTCCTATTTGTGTCCAAGTAGCTCTATGGCTCATATAAATTCATCCAACACACTGTCAGACTGATTCACTGTGGTTAAATGAATCATTTCTAAGCTAAGGCAATGCTGTGTTCTTCTCCCTAATGAGTGCGTGTTGTTGGTTCTGACTCATCTCTTAGTTTTCACCTGATTCATTTAGAAAAATGCCCATATGGCTAATTCTCCGGATTCATCTGTTTGATGCAAATTTGTTTGTCACAGGATTTATTCAAATATACATTCACCAAGTATTCCAGACTGGTGAATCTGAGAGGATAAATTAAAGCCTATGTGACAGTGTGCTTTCATCTATTCTGAGTCACTGTCCTATTTCTTTTACCAGTCATCTTCCGGTTCATATCCATATAATCCAGACAGCTTAATTTATCAGATATGTATCAGCCGACTGTATCCCAAACGTCTTGAATCCAATTATTGTCCAACCTGTCCAGTTCTAATCATGAGGCAACATTTTTTCAGGGAGGAAGCGTGTGTTTTTGTCTTGCTGCGTGATTTACACCACTATTTCCCTCAATAAAGAGTTGA
>OMKZ01054657.1:9348-21361 GCA_900302535.1 Neoniphon sammara
TTTAGGTGTTGAAACTGTTGTGATCTGAATTGTATTGTGAAGATCTATTTATTGATATGGGAGCATGACTTGAATATTTATAAGATTGTATAATAAAAGGGTTTTAAAAATCAAAAATCTCTCTCACACACACACTCTCTCTCTCTCTCTCTCTCTCTCTCACACACACACACACACACACACACACACTCTCTCTCTCTCTCTCACACACACACACACACACACACACACTCTCTCTCTCTCTCTCTCTCTCACACACACTCTCTCTCGCTGTCGCTTTACCTCTGGGCCAATCACTTCTCACTTTCAATTGTGTGCTTGCTCACATGTATGTACACACACACCCACACCCACACCCACACACACACACACACGTACATGCATATTCATACACATGCACACACATGCACAGAGGGGCAGAGCCAGACAGAGGACGCATCACAGGTTCTAAAGCAGATAATGAAATCGTCATGAAAGTAAGTTACCTGGACAACAAATATTAACTCCCTAACACTGTAAGATGGTAATTCTGTTTGGACAGCCTCAAAGGCAGCCAGCATTGCACTTACAGGTGTTTCATTATTTTTTCAAGAGGCAAAATTCCCATCTAGCGATGACTGATGTATCCCAGGGCTGTTTGAGATTCAAACAGACAGTTAAACTGCTCACACACCCTCTCCTAACATGCAAATATAAAGGGAATGGCCCGAGAGCCCTCAGGGAGAGACGCAGAGGGTAGCTATTAGAGAGAAAAAAGAATAACAGATAACAGAGAGGTAGAGAAAAGAGAGAGAGAGAGAGAGAGAGAGAGAGAGAACGAGCCACATTCCATCATGCCAGGGGTAACTTGGCTTCAGAGACAATTACTTCCTCACAATGCCTGTCAGCATGAGCAACGTGAAATTGCAGATTAAAACCTGTGACACAGGTTGCCCTACCGCAAGCTGAGAGATATAACAAACACGCTTATGCCCATGAAGGTGGAAGGTGTCTTACAGTGTTTTTATTACGAGTCTAGACCAACATCATTTGCATAATGCAGTTTCAAACATCATACAGGGGTTAAAAAAACAAAAGGGCACCACGCATTTAGGGCTTAACTATACCTGTCCACATGCATATGTAGAGTGCTGTGGTTTGCTCAGTTGAAAGCCATAAGTTAGTGTGTAGATAGGCAGAGTTTTTCAGCATTTTTTTTTACTATATCCATCTTTGTGCCTCAATCATACAAACAAACATCCTTAGAATTGTGGATAAAGAATAAAAAATTAAATAAGGTGTGCTCACATTGGCAGCAAAGCATCAGTAAATGAAATCCGGTTTATTATAATGTAAATAAACCCCAGCCATCACATTCAGGCTTTTCATATTTGGCACTATATTAGGTATGTCATTTATCCATGCCACCTGAAAAGAGCATCAATACTGAGATGTCATCATGCATTTATACATAATTAGACAGACTGAATGCACTCAGGATTCACATATAAAATGATTTCTTTAGAGACTCTGGACTGAATGATTAACAGTTCTCCATTATTTCACATACCTGAAATTCCACTTACTTCTCTAAAGTGCTCTACCATTTCTAAATGAAATACTTTCCAAATGGATTATTTTTTGGCCTCTCTCGCTTATAAGTTGGTGTTTTTCCAAAATGTTGATGCGTACTGATACGTACCTGAGCATGAGCCTGTGTGTCAGTCACCTGAGGAGCTACTGTCACACTGCTGCCTTGGCCTCTGTTGTGTTTGTGTGTGTGTGTGTGTGTGTGTGCGCGCGCGTGGGAGTTTGGAGGAGTGAGAGAGAGAGAGTCGTTGCCTGCTCCCTGACCCCTCTCGTGTAAACACGGACACACTCCGGCGAGGTGCTGAATGGCGGTGATTATGAGAAAGCTCTGCGTTACACACACACACAGATGCACACATACACATATACAAAGACACACACACACACACACACACACACACACACACACACTGGGAGTTCTGCCAAGGAGGGAAGACCTAGAGAGCAAGGCTTCCCCTGGCTCGCTGCCAACACTCCATTAACAGATGGAGAAAGAGAGGAAGAGAAGGAGGGAGGGAGCGGGAAAAAGGAGGAGAAAAGGAAGGAAAGGGGAGGAAAAAATCAAATGTATAGGAGGGCAGGGAAACAAGTGGAAATAAAGGTTGTCTGAGGAAATGAAAGACAGTCAGCTGTAGCTGTGCATCTCTTTTATTATCTGAGGTAAAGACTGGAGGTGGGTTGATGGGTTATGAAGGGCTGCTGGGTAAATGATTATACTACACATGATTAGTGTAATGTGACTGCAAAAGCCAGTAAACTGTATTCCATTACAGTTATTACAAAACACAGTAATCACATTACAGGCACTTATTTAAAGGTGCACTATGCAAAATTGCTGTGGGGTGACTGATGTGAAAACTGTTTAGACTCAAAAAAAAAAAAAGTGGAATAAGCAGTACTTCAGTGAGTCAGGCCAAGATGAGAACCATGTAGACTCAAACATAAAAATCCACATTCCATGGTTTTTTTGTCAGTTGAGTCTAAACGGTCCTCATTTCAATCAAATTTGGGCCATTTTGCAGAATGAATCTTCAAAAATAGTTGATTATAGGGCATATGGGATTGTTTAAAAGCATGTCTGAAGGAGAAAACATCTTTAGATGATCAGATAAGAAGCATAAACTTAATTTTACACATAAAATTACACATTCACATTCACACATACTTCGAGACTTGGAATGAACTGTTTATTTAAGAGAATATTGGTGGATAGTGAATCAAAAATGTTCTGGAGTTATATAAGCATACGCAGAAGTGAATTAATGAGGACGACTTTGCCTTGAGTGGATTAAGTTACTGATTAGAGATACTGGTGGATCTTCATTAAATCAGTAAAGGAAACTCATTTGGGAAGTGGGCCAACCTTTCCAACTCCTGTGTGGATTTAAGATGGTAAAATCAGCAAGTGTGACATCTGTAATTTTTCCTAATTTTTCTGCATCTCACTGATGTAAACTGGAGAAAAATGTTCAGACCGTCTCATAACTTCATCACACTCAAGAATCTGAGGACTGTCAAGGAAGGAATCCCCTAAAATCCCAACAATAACCAATCAATAATTGAGGGCAAATCTCTCAACTTCAGAACAGTGGGAGAGAGGCGAAATGCTAATCTGAGTAGTGCACAAGAGATGCGGGATGATAAAGTATGAAGCAGAGTGAGGGAGGGTTTGAGGGACCAACACAAGGACAAACAAACAGAACTCTTTGGGGCAATCACGTGTTGTTTGCCAGGTCATGCTTTTCCTGTCCTTTGCCCGTCTGGGTTGTTATCAGAGATTGGGCTCTGGCTGTCAGCTGACTACAGATGACCCTGTATTGTGACTTCTGTAACCTCCAAACAGATCATGTGATGGTCACATATGCCCAGAACCACAGCCGACTCCAGGCGCTCATCTCCCTCCGCTCCACCAACACAAGTCCTCTCAAAAAGGGGAAAAAAAAACAAAAAAAACAGCCGAGTTCAAGTCGAAGCAAAACGGATTGATTAGGAGACTCATCGGGTCATGACCTCATCGGTCGGCAGCAAACGATTAGCCAAAATTGCCAGTGTTATTGAATTTTACACTCATCTCCATAATTTTGCGGCTATGAACCACATGCGCTGTTATGAATGCACACAGTGGGCCATGAGATATGAAATTCAAAGTCTCACCTTCTAGTCTACATATGATCCTATCGAGTTTCACAGTCTCAACATCCAACTGACAGGCATCACTCTCGGTCTTAAGCCTTCAATGTGATCTGAACAATGTCAGCGCTATTTATAGAAACAGTTTCCTTGCTCCTTTGAAGTCACACTCTTGATTACTGGCACTTGAGATTCTGGATCAATAGCAGTAAATCATTTGGCCTGGTAAGAACAATACAGTCCATTTAGGCAACAAAAGCTCTAACAAAATGTTTATTTTCACTCCTGCATCTGCTGCATCAATGAGCCAAACCTGCTGGCTGCATTTGGAAATTATTCTGCTGATGCTCAAATTTAACAAAACTAAAGCCTGCTTACTGTGCTTTGCACTCTGTTATGCAGCGTGTGAAAGATATTCACATGCGGCAAACTGTGCTGAAGTCAGTTTCAGCATGCTTATCTGTTGTCGTGGTGTCACTGTTATCTTCAGTGGTTAAAGCCGCACTATAAAAGATTGTTCTGTAAAAAATGCACGTCATCAGCCTAAGTCACAAAATGAGGCTGCAGCAGAAAAGAACATCCCATGCTCACTAACTAAGAGCCTGTAGATTCCTGCCCAAATGAAATTTTGGTGTTGGGAAACGCGTCTGTCCACAGGAAGTGACTCACTGTAAGCTGAGAGCAAAATGCAAACTGTCTCCTAAGAGCAGTTACAGCAAACAGGACTGACCAACATGAGATCCTGTGCCTCTCTTTTCCCTGTGGTTTCTTTTGGTATGAAGCATCACAGACTGTGAATGTATGTGCAGTTTACTGACATCATCTTTATCACTGAACTTAAAACCATTTTCAAATCGTGCGCTACCATTTGGAGCGACCAATGTGCAACATTTCCTGGCTTTAACTCTATTATCTCTCACGTTGCATAGGATTATGGGTGGTTTCACTAGTTTGCAGTTAGTATTTCCAAATCCATAGCAGAAAACAGCAGGTGGCTTTTGACTAAAGGGACAAATAATAAGAATAACCCCCCCACCCCCAACCTCTCAGTGCATCTAGTTATTCACCAGGCTGTGTTTGTGCAGCTCAGTAATTACGAGCCTGGTATTGATACAGCAAATAATCAGCCACCCTCATCAAGCAGGACCCTCCTCACCCCCTCCACCAATCTTTCAGTTACTGCCTTCAGGTCACCGTTACAAAGTCCCTCTGGCCAGGAAAAACATTTACAAAAAAATCCTTTATTCCTCCTGCCATCAACTCCCTGAACAAATTACATCAGGCACGAACAGGATTAACGGTGCTAACTGACATTTTTTAACACTCCTGCTCTTGCCAATTGTGTTTTTAACCAGTTTTAGTACTATTCTATGTGCGTGTGTTGTTAAATATATATAATTTGTGAGCCTTATCAAAGGAAAATTTCTGTTACACTGGGACAGACAATAAAGATATCTTGTCAAATACATGGGAAACAAAATCTGCAGCATATATTGGAGGATAGTGTAGTTGATACATGCCTGATTTGTAGAAAAAAATGTGTGAATTCTTATTTTAAATGTGACAGAATTAAGGAAAGATACAACTAACTAAATCTGTCTATCTATCTATCTATCTATCTATACAGTATATAATTGTTGAAGTGTAAGACATAAAAAAGATTTCACAGACGCTTTAGTATCATATTCATATTCCACATAACATATGTCACATTTGAGCTCTCAAAGTAAATTCAATCTCTACTTTGGTTTTAGTCCCAACTGACGAGTTGCCATTAAAAGATTCCCATCTCCACTCTCTCCTCAGACCACAGGCGATTTATGTGCTGCTGGAGTTAAAGAAAAGCCAGATTGGCCCCCTTTCACTTCCTGAAATTGGAAAAACAGACAGAACAGGCCAGTGCAGCACCAGGTTTCAATAAGCTGATCAACCACTCCTTGGTCCACTGAACACCATGTCTGCAGTACCGGCCTTCCTCATGTGAGTGTGAACTGAATTTCTTCAATGCTGCTGCTGAGCTGCACTGACAGACTGTAAAATGGAATTTGACCTGTGTGATGTCCTTTTTAATCAGAGGTAATTGACATAGATAGACCTTCATCACGGCTGCGTCTACCCTTGCCAACCATGCTGGGCGTCCCGCAGTGCTCCGCCTGTATGGGACTGGCTCGCCGCTTCATTCACGATAAATAAATTCCTATAGAACAAAGCAGAGGAAAACTTCTGTAGGTTTCCCGCCTCGATTTGCCAATTTAAAAAACGTTCACTTCTTTTCACCCAGCCTCCTTTATTCATCGCCCTGCACAATTACGTGAGAACTGTTTGCCACTGGATGGTTCAATTAATGTACAGTAACCACTTTCTCCTTTTACCTCAGCCCCTCCACTCTCCTGCCTCCCCTGCTGAGGGGAAAAATGTGTCTCATTCCAATTTAATGCATGGCCAATTCCCACCTCGACCGAGCGGTAATTAAAATCCACACGCAAAGCCCCATTCATCAACAGAGATGACAGAGAGAGAAGAGGTTGGTGAGGGGGGGGGGCACCTTTGATTTTAGGAAACCAAACTATGATTACGATCAATAAATGGGAGTCGAGACTGATTCCCCTGCACATGATATCTGTTGCATTGAGTGTACTATTCCTTAAAACATGCTTAAAGTGTGTGTTTGTGTGTGTGAATATATGTGCACATAAATATAAATGCATATGTGATTATGACTCTGCATCTGCATGCCCCACTATCTCCACTACCTGCAGCATCATCTCATCAACATAGCTCTTCCCAGTTTAAGCCCCACCCCTCATTTTAGTCAATTCACTCCTCCCTTTGCAACAGACCCCCCACCTTTTGCACCCCATGGCAGATTTTCTGTTTTGACAGCAGACCTGCTGTGCTCTCTTAGCGTCACACACACACAGACACATGCATACGCAGACACACACACACACCACATGACCATGACCCTTAGTGAGCCCGGTGCATATCCACAATGTCCTTCGGGGCGAAGGGGCACCAGAGGGGTTCTGAGGGGGATACTGAGGGGTGTGTGTGTGTGTGTCATTATATGCTGTCTGTGATTACGCGTGTTGCCACCCGGCAGCTGTTTGCATGTTTTATCCCGCTGTCCAGCTACACATGGACGGGGCCATGTCTGGCGCCTTGGTGACATCACAACGCTAGTGGTCTAACTACATGCAAATTACACATGCAGACGCATGCACACAAACAAAAGCAGCCAGCTGGGAGAAAAAAAAGGAAGAAAGAAAAAAAGAAGTGGCTGACTCAGGATGCGTGTTGCACTGTTGCAGATTCTCTCTTTTTTGCAGAATACACAGACGCAGGCAGAGGAAGTTATTCACAGTCAGAACCCCATATTTTAAAATGGTAAAAAGTCAGTGAATGCCATTCATTTGATCAGCACTGTCTTCGTTTTTATTTTGAAATGTATAAAGGAAAAAAGTATAGGAAGATACAGCAGCGCAGCCACGTTTTTCCCAATGCAAGCTCTCCAGTCCCAGTGGTGGTGGCATATGTCCAGGGCCTCTGCCCCCCTCCTTCTTTCTGTCTGTCTTTTCTCTCTCTCTCTCTATCCTGCAATGGACTGCACTTGAGCTTGAATGGCTCGAGCGGGACAGGCAGCTGCCTGGGCCTGGGCTTGGGAGAGAGGAGCAGGAGGAGGAGGAGGAGGAGGAGGGAGGCACACATTTTAATGAGATGCACAGTGTCAATGGCCACTCTCTCTGAAGAGGGCAAGAAGAAAAGGGCGCTCTCTCTTTTTCTCCGCTCCCCTCTCCTCTGTGCCCCTTTTCTCCAGCTCCCTCTCTCTATCTCCTGCCCTCCTCCCCAGCTGGCGAGGGGCTTTGTTAGGCGCCAGATGATACCCCAGATGCCCCGGCCCAGCCGCCCCTTTCAGCTACATTCACCAGCCTCCCCTCAGGTCAGGGGTCACCACCGGGCATCTGAATGGGTCTCCGTGACAACAGCGGTCATGGCGGTTGAGAGAGTGGCAGAGGTTTTATTGTTGTTTGGTTGCCATGGACAGTGCTAAATTACACTGCGTCAGCTATGTGGAGAGAGTAGAACTATGTTTTAGGAATAAATTTCTACTCAATTTAACTGCAATGTTAATAATTTAAAAAACTTATTTATTGTTATTTGACATGGTTGCTGGCTTGGTTGGTGATGCTCACTTGAAAACTAAATCACACTGAGAAAACAAGTAGGACTGAAGAAAAATGACAGATTCATGAAATTAATATGAACCTCTTTCAGCCTGGCATTAGGGATTCAAGGTTTCTGTACTGATGCGCTCACAGTTTGTTGCTACTCAGCCCTCTGCTGGGCAAACACGTCACTGCATGGTTGTACATCGCAAATCATCCACAGAGTGAACTGTAGGTAAACTTTTTTACATCAAAACCCTGTTTTACTATTGGGAAGAATGTCTTGTGGTGCTGATGCATTCTGCTTGCCAAATCAGATATATTTAAAATGCATTTCACACAGAAATACCAAAACACTGCAGAGGAATATAAAGGAAACACATTATAGAGAGACTTTATTACATGAAGACTTTCAAATTTGTGCACATTAAGGACTAAAGGGGCAAAATAAAACACTTGCCAAACCACTAAATAGATGAAAAACCAAGCAGTCAAACAAGCAGAAGACAACTGAAAAACAGTTCAGGATATAGATAATAGGTGGGATTTTGAGATTGTTTAAGATTGTTTACAAGTCACTTTAGTCAGAGGCAACCTATGCTAAATGTTTAACTTAGTCTGGGTGCAAGGAATTTGTAAAATAATAAACAAAAGAAGCACAAAATGTAAGCATTTCATTTTTTTAGATGTAAGAATGCACTGTCCATATAGGTCATTTTTATGCTCCAGCACTGGACTGGCTCTGGAAAGTGGGCAGGGTACAGTAAAGTCCACAGAGTCAAAGCAGTGACGAAAAAATCAGAGTTGTTAAGCCCACGGGGAGAAGCAGGGCCGGGGCTGGGTGAAGGGCAGGACGGGTAACAGGGATCAGAGAGTGGCGACAGACAGGGGCTTCTGGGAAATAATTTGGAGGACACACAGAGAGGAGGAACCACAGAAGGTTAAGAGGGCAGTTAGGTGAAGCTGAAAAAGCTATTTTTAACCTAGATTCAAGAGCAGTGACTGTTGCTAAGATGCTCTGCAGAGATGGAGCCGTGTAAGAGAGAGAGCCCTGATGCTAGCAGAGAATTTTTCTTTCTTTGAATGTGGGAGCCACAAGTAAGTTTGCATTGTGAGATCTCAGTGTGCAGCTTGGCTCACTGGGGTGTGGCTCACTCAAGCAGAAAGATGCAAAGTCATGCTGTGATTTATGACTTATAGAGTACTATACTGAGGTCAAATCTGTGCTAAACGGGAGCCTAGTGAAATCATAAGGGTAGGAGTCATGGAATTAGCTCGCAGCTTCATGTATTCTAACAACTTGGATATCTCCAGAGGCGATATTCACTTATATTGGTATTCACAAATGCAGCTGATGCTTGTTGCATGCCAATGGTGCATTGCAAACCATTTCTTACAGTGTCTTTGATAATGAATTGTGCCGACTGTTTCTCTATAGTTTACTCTTCCCTGACTTGTGTGTCTCTCTGCTCTCTTCTCCCTGCAGCCTCCATCGGTCACGCTGTCCAAACAGATCAAAGGTCACACGATAAGGAGAGGGCGAACACAGGGGCCCATTCAGCAACCCAGACCAATAGCATATAACACGTGGGCACAGAGGGAGAGAGAGTGTAAGAGTGAGTGAGTGAGAGAGAGAGAGAGAGAGAGAGAGAGAGTATATTTTGGCCCCAGTGAGCCTTGACAAGCCCTCAAAGAGTGCAGGGAAAGTCTTTTCCTCTTTTCTTTAGGGTGGCCATCAAGGAGCCTGATGAAAACATCTGTTTGTTGCACCAAGAAAGCCAATAGAGGTTCAGAATACAGTAAAGTCTATATTCATGCCCTCAGGTTCTGTCATAACTTTATTGCTATTACAGTTTTTGGATTTTGTGTTACAATTAGCCAGAGTGTGGCGATTTTGTACCAAAACCAAAAAAAAAAAGGTGTTGTTGTTACACCCCTTCTATTTGCATTTTGGAGATTACTTGGGCATGTGTTTTGTGTGTGTGTGTGTCTCTGTGTATGTGGTAACATGCATTTGTGTGTGTAAATGTAATTCCAGTGTTTGTTACCTAATGGCCTTTAGCCTGCAGGTAACCAATGTGTGTGTGTGTGTGTGTGTGTGTGTCTGTGTGTGTTGGTTAGGCCTGTGGCTCCCACCCCTCCATTAAGTCGTCCCACCATCAGATAGCACAGCAGACAACAGCGGCAGCCGGTAGAGTCCAGGACGGGCCTAATGCCCTCCAGCCCACATGCTAACCACATCGCACTGGCACCCAACAATACGTCATGAATTAGAAGAATAAAAGATTTCTATTTATTCTTGGAATTACAGTTTTATATTTCACTTAGGCCCCAGTCACATTATCATTTTAGCGCTTAATTAGGTCAAGTTCACACTCACCTTCTTAACCAGAGTGACAACTAGCAGCACTGAGTCCTGCAGGTAGAGTCAACCGAAGTTGATTGTAGTCACTATGCAAATGAGCCCAACTGATGTGTGTGGATGGGAACGGGACTTGACAAGCAGTAGTTGATGTGCTGTGATAAAACTTTACAATGCACCGTGAATGCTTCATAATTAACAGACAAGTAAAGACGACAAAGAATATTGCTTCAAGACAATGGATACGATAAAAGGATTGGCAGAGGCAAGACAAGCAGTGCCTAAAAATATAGGAGTGAGTGCAGTTACTCATTCATACATGAAAGCACTCTCAGCCTTATGTGTGTGTGCAGACACAGAACATCAGCAAGTCCACTTAAAGGGTTAGTGCAGGTTTGCTGAAGTGGGGCTGAATGAAGTACTTACCCATAGTCAGTGTCTTACCTGCAGTAGATGCTGGTCGGTGCGCACAGTTTGGAGAAGCAGGCAGGAGAACCGGCACAGAAGCTGAACGATGTACTGCTGCGGAGGGGGGCAGCAACAAAACAGATTTTAGCCACCTAAAAAAAGTCAACGTCAGTGTAAGTGTATGCTCTATTCAATATTTTCACCACGCTACATTAACATCAGACAGCCTTTTTCTTTGGCACTACATGTCCTCAGGTGTACTACTTTGACATGAGTGCACCGGTGCCGCGCACTGTATTACATCTGAGAAAAAATAGTGCCAAAGGAAACATCTGTTTGATGGCAATGTAAAGCGGTGAAAATATTCTAAATATAGCGTACACTCACACTGATATTGATTTTTTTGAGGTGGGTCTTTTTTTAGGTGGCTAAAATCCATTTTTTTGCTGCCCCCCTCTGCAGCAGTACGTTGTTCAGCTTCTCCAAACTGTGTGCGCCGACCAGCATCTACTGCAGGTAAGACACCGACTATGTACCTCATGCAACCCCACTTCAACAAACCTGAACTAACCCTTTAATAACTTTGGTTGTCGAGCTTCAATATGCAAATGTGAACGGGGCCTTAGAGTTGGTGCTACACTCCAAATGTCAACACTGTTCTGATACAGATAATTTCCGATGTCCAATTCAAACAGCAACACATTAGAGCCATGATACGATTTACCGCATGCCCCACTGAGGTGAAACAAACCACGCTGATTATGGCAACGGTGACGAGGGGGACAGCTGGACTTCTGTGTGGCACTGGTTTCCCCTCTCCTCGAAAAAAAAATATATAAACGCTGCTATTCAGGGCGAGGCTGCCGCTATTCCTGATTAGCTCCAGCATCTCATCAATAGGCCTGACTGTCTGCACTGGCCTTTGGACAAATAGCCCTTTCTACTCAACTTCACTCCTTACAGCTTTAATGGCTGGAATGGCTTGGAGAAGAGTTAATTATTGCACAGCACATGGCTGGCATACGGGGCCACGGCTGCAGCAGTTGAAGGAGCGTGAACGTGTCACAAGATGCCCCTTCACTTCAACACATGTGCTGAACAAAGATTTACAGAGATATATAGATTACAGAGAGAGAGAGAGAGGCCAGTCCAGGGCTGAAGGCCGCCTGCTGGTTTCCAGTTAATAGATTAGGTGGGTTTACTCAATTATATTACATGTGCATGTGCAAATACAAACATCTGCATGGCTGCTGGTGTAGCAATAATATCTAAGACATGCAGAGGAAGGCCAGGGGTTGTACACTTTGTCTGCTGCAGAGTAAATTAAAAAAGTTTGCATATTGTATTGTGTGAGTGCTGACAGTTTGAGTAGTTTGAG
>OMKZ01054657.1:21430-46945 GCA_900302535.1 Neoniphon sammara
CACACACACACACACACACACACACACACACACACACACACACACAGCAAAATTATCCATCTTAACAAGTTATTTAGTCTCAAATTCAGTATTAAAATCTTGTTTTTCTAAAAACGTGAAAAATTCTGTCAGTGGGATGAGATAATCCCACTTGTTTCCAATGCGAATCAACTCATCATTTTATTTTTACTTGTTCCCAGAAAAAGTCCTGAAAGAAGTGAAACTGCATTGGAGAGAAGTGGGGTTATCTCACCCCACCAGCAGTTTTTCACTTGTTTAAGAAAAACAAGATTGTAACACTGAATATGAGATGAACTGTCTTCTTAAAATGGGGACTTTTGCAATGCAAACACAACCAAACACTAAATCACACACACCACACTGCAGACTGTCAGTATCAGTATGCCTTTGTTGTGTGACTGACAGCAGTTATTCTCACCTGACAAGGCTATCAGACTCATTGTCTCATGATTTAATAGTGATACTGTCTGAAAAGTGACAGGCTGAAAATGGATGCTTCACTTCACAAGAAAACCTTGTTAGCTTAGGAATTATTTGTCAAATCATAGTTCATAGTTAAAGTTAGTTAAAAATGCATATAATCTGTCCTTTTGTCTTTCTCTGACTGAAAATGTGCTCTCTCTTTCACTCACACAATAGTCTCACTTTCCCTACATCATCATTGTCCACATCAGAGCAATTTTACCTTATTGTCTTTTTATCACGTTCACCCTTTTAATTTATTTTTCACAGTTAGGTTGACGTTTTTTCTTCTTCTCTTTTGATGCTTCCTTTGCCTCATCTGTACAGCTTATATTTTTTTTCCCTCTCTCTTTTTTTCTCTTCTCCTTTAAAGTTAGGTCCAAATGTATCTGCTAACATAACATAAGGCGAGGGCCACTTTCTATTTTCCAATGCCATGTGGTGAAATAAAATATTTGCGAGACGTTTCATGAAATAGCTCCTGCAGAAACCTTAACCTGAAAATACTGCACACAGTCCTGAGTAGTACCACGTTTCAAGACAGATATCCACAAAACAGGAGCCCAATGTATATGAGCACCCATAGATCGTGTGTTGGCCTAAGCTTTGAAATTGCATTTGTCACCACGTGGCTTTAGGCCTTTCCAAAACACAACAGGCCTCATTCAGCCGTTCAGATTTGCAGCCTGTATATCGTGCATCTTGAATTTGAAACTCTTAGTGAGGCTGCAGGGATTAGATCAGTAGACCTTGAGGACCACAGGGAGTAGTCATGACAGACTTTGCCAGTGAGTGATCTGATCTCATCAAAAATACATCAAGGTGTGTCCCCTCTGGACATCTGTAAGCAATGAAATATTAACCAAATGTAGTACCTCAAATCCACTCATAAACAACCACCAGCTCCTTTTCTTTCTTAACCAAAATCTATATTAATCAGAGCCGTCGGGATATCAGCTGTGAGCACGTAAAGCAAGAGCAGCCCTGCAGTATGTGCTATCATGGGATCTCTATCTTTATCTCTGGCTCTTTCACTCTCTCAGTCATTGTTTGAGTCACAGGAGCATTGCCTGCAGCGTGTTGACTTGAGCTGCCTTGGCTCTTTCCTCGGGGCGCTCACTCTCATATGCTGACACACCCAACAGCCCCTCTCACACGTCCCAACCCTCACCTCCTCTGACATGCGGCACCGAAGTTGCTCATTTCTAAAGTTGAATGAATGAATAATTCATCCACGACTGGTCAGAAAGCAGAGCGTGCAAAGAAAAGCACATCTGCGTTTTTCTCTTTCAAAATGGAAGATGTTGATCTTTCACTTTAAAAGTGCTCAGTAGCTATTGAAGAAAATGTTAATTGAGCTCTGCGTATCCTGCTGTGTTGCCATGCCATGCTGTTATCCCACAATTCCCTGATCAGCGTGGCTGTCGTGGGATTGTTAATTTCAGTTTTCTCACATATTACTGTAGGCCATGATGCAGAATGTAGCACGTCACTTCCAAGTACCACTGTACACCACAGTTTAACACACTTATGAAACTGAAGTGAAACTTGCCCCCTGGAATGCCACCTAACTTTACTTGGGTGACATTCCAGAGGGCCTTTGAGTTACTCTGTTTTATTCCTATTTCGAGAGTTCATGTGTTTTTACCTGCTGGGCGAGATTGTGTTTAATTATAACCACAGAGCTGCGTTTCAAGCCATCAGACGCAGGCAAGCACGTCAGTTTCCATTCAAGCTGTGAGATTTCTCTTCTTCAAAAGCAGCCATTGCACGTATCTGGATCCTTGATTTGACAGGTGTAAATGATTTGGGTCTTTGCTTTGCTTTGAGCATAATTCTCATTAACTGCAGGGCAAATACATGAAGCAATGGTATGACTCCATTAAACGAATGCCTCACCTCAGTTTCAGAAATATGCCCACGTTTCACTTGAGTCTTTCAAGTCCTCTCTACATGTGAGACTTCTCTTTAATTCGTGACGAAGAATGCTGCGGCAGCCTATTTGATTTTCTCGATAATTAGAGATATCATCTCTGAATGAATCAGGGCTGAGGATGCACTAACGCCTGGCACCCAGCAGAAAGATGGAGAGTCATTTGTCATTGTGTGTTGCCCCCTGGTGGAGGGAAATATTAACTGTGTGAATAAAAAGTGAGAGAAATAGGTAGGCTTCTGAGAGGAAACCTACTTGGAAATAAGTCTGTAATTACCAATACACATGATCTTATGTTAATATTTGTTTTTTCTAGGGGAAAAGGGGGAGAGGGGCCATTGGGGTGATGAGACTCCCATGCAGGCAGGAAAGGGACACAAAGCTGGTCTATTTTTTTTTCAACCAGCTTTGTGGAATAACTAAACCCAATTAGATTTAAAATGTATTCAGTGACATATTTTGAATATTTGGTTTTCATAAATGTGGGCACTTCTGTGTTTTGGAGGGTTTATATTCCCGAAAATAAACTTGGGTTTTGGACACAATGTTTGTCTTATTACGGCAGCCCATGCCCAACATAGTCAAGATCATCAGATTTTGAGATATGGTTGTGATGATAGACATACAAATAAAAACAAAACACTATTTGAGTAGTATTAGGCTGGCTTCACAAAATGCAACTTCCATGCGATTAGTTGCAGGTTGCAAATGAAATTTTTACTGTTGCCATGTCAACAAACCCATATGGAACATTCCAAATGATAATGCAAATTGAATTTATAATTGTCATTGGATAGTTCGCCGGGAACTCCAAGTTGCATGGAACTGAAGTTGCATTTCAGCTGCACTATGTAAAGCCAACCTTACAGTAAACAACCGTGCTTGAGTCACCCTCTACTTTTAGTCTAATATTGATAATCTCTTTAGTAACAGCCTGCTGAGTGTTGGGCCACAGCCTCAGGTCAGGCTAATTCTGCTTAACTCTTGCAGGATTCAAGTTGTATGTGCTTGTTTTTCCCTATTTCTAGCATCCTAGCAGTGTCCTAAATTCTGCTCACTTGCCAAGTTTTTATTCCTGCTTTGCTTTCCTTTACACATAAAGCCAATCTGATGCATAGTGTTCTCTCTCCTAACAGGTAAATAATTGATTTGTGTGTGCTTATTCTCAATTGGCTGCTGCAGGACGTTTGGTTTTACCATCAAGTGTAACCTTACTCACTGTACGTGATGAGGAGAACTTGGTTTTACACTCTGTCAGATATGAGCAGTAAAAATAAGACACAACATCTTTAACTTAATAGATCTTTATTTGATTTCATATCATAGACATTCTCATTCAAAAGGCATGAAGATAGAAAAGGAGACAGAAAATGTGGTCATGGTTATAAATATACAAAGAGGCAGAGTCTTTACAATCAGTAACATTACATTACATAAGGGCTTAAGCTAACCATATGGACATGGGACACTGCATTTTGGATTACTTAAGTAACTTTCACCAAAACCCATATTGCACGCACTTAACTTTATGTCCCTGTCTGACCTTCAAGCTGTGCCTTACCTATAACCGCAGAAAATAGAAAAGTGATTTATGTGCGTTTGCCCCCTCCCCCCCTTTGGCAATACTAAATATAGAAAACTCAGCCCAAGTGTGTTCCAGAATTTGTGTGCATCATTTCTCCTTTGGTAACTCCACCTATGGAAACCCACGACAGCAGAACAAGACAGTGTAACCCATGTCTATACAGTCAGTCTTCACGAGCAGTTGACGAGTACCATGCCACGGATCAAAGAGCTGTGATTGGTCCATTAAAAAGTGAAGCACAGTAGTACAGTCAAGTACAAGATCACAGAATAGGCCACATTGGTCAGAACTGAAATCAGTCTACATTGGCTACTTCAAGTTTCCAACTAAATCTGAAAACGTACAATGCACATTGTCAACCCCATCTAAAATCAATAGCTTTTAGAATCCACATTCACTTACATTACAAATCATTTAAAAATTGGCACAAACTCTGAAGTATTTATTCATGGAACATGCAGATTACTAAGAGTTGTTTTTCAACACAGAAGTCAAGATGCCAGTGCAATAGTGTAATAATATTAATAACAACATTTCTTTCAACATAACAATAAATATAAGAACAAACAACTAATACTAAAATAAATTATGATCGGAGGGGAAACAAGAAGCTAAAGCAAACACAGTGGACAACATCCAGCGATTAGCAATAACAGAAAGCCACACGCAATCTTGAACAACACACACACACACATGCACACGCACACATACATGCACACACACGCGCACACACACACACACATACACACACACGCATGACAGCCAATATATGCACATACGTAGGCACAGGAGTTTAGTATGGGATCTGGTTTTGGTAGTACTGGATCATGTCATAGGTTCTACTCCTGTAAAACAAAAATCAGCAACCAGTCAAATATAAATAATATTTTCTGAAAACAAGTGTAAGAATAATCCATCTGACATGGTGTGTGTTGCACTGACCTGTTGCTGAGGAAGCAGTTCTGGATGACTTTGATGATGAAGGCAGCCGCCTCCTTCTCGCTCACACTTGGGTTGAATCGCTGCCTGGAGGAGCAGAGCGAGACCAGGAGTGACAACAGTGAATTAAATGTAAACTGGTGACTGACATTCCAACCAAACTTTATTTATGTAGCACATTTTGTACAATCAAATGCAATGCAATGTGCTTCATGGTTAAACAAAGTAGAAAAATAAAGAGAAACAGAAAAAGACAATAAAACACAACAACCATCTCTATACCTTTGAAAATGATCATATGTCAGGAACGACCTTTTATACCCATAGAGTCAGAATTTTACATATAAGAAGGAATCTATCAAAAAGCTAAGCTGAACAGGAGTGTCTTCAGGTTTCGTTTCAGACTGTCAGCAGACTCTGACACACAGCCGACTCACTTGAGCAGTTTGATGGTCTGTCCTCTGAAGCAGGGCAGGCCAGTATCCAGCATGAGGGTGACCAGCGCGACCACGGCGTCCATGTAGGGCCTAATGAGAGAGAGGAACTTTATTATTTTCACATGGATTTCAACTCAGCTTGTCCGAAGATTATTTTCCATGAAGCACTTGCTAATCTATCTGTATGTGTGTGTATTTGAGAATGCAGCTGGAGCGTCTGTGGTTGATCGGTCTGGTTTGTAGTGTAATATTTGAGTAATTTTTTTGTCTCAATTTTTATCATATTTCAGAAGAATAAGGACTTGTTGCACCTGTTTATTTGATGGATATACAATTTTGGGCAAGAGTAGTGAACTGAATCATTAAACTGTGGATTACATTCTTGAACTGAATCGCTACAAAGAAGAACATTTTTCTTAAAATGAATGGCCAACTAATGAATCGTGAATCAAATCCAATTGCTGTAAAGCCAAACATTAACACCCCTGATAATATATGAATTTGCCCGTGCAGTGAACACTTCCTGAGCATTGCCACACACCCACCTGACAGCCAGGTACCCCCTAACACACATCTCCATGAACCACTTGAAGGGCGTTGCCTCCATCTTGCCTCCCATGATCATCACCATCTCATCTGTCAGCTTGATGTCTGGCTCCCAGCCGAGGTTTCCACCGGGAGAACTTTCAAACATGAACCCGAAATCTGGTGGCAGACGCATGCACACACGGGCTTAGGATTTTTTGAATGATCCAGCATCAGGTCAAATTCTAGTGTAAATGTAAGTGTCAATACAAATACAGTCATTCAGTTCGGAGCCACACATGCTCACACACCGATGTGGATGAGGTGGCCCTGGCTGTCCAGCATGATGTTGCCGTTGTGTCTGTCTTTGATCTGCAGCAGAAACAGCAGCAGGCTGTAAGCCGCCATGCTGCGGATGAAGTTGTATCGTGCCTACAGGGAGAGAGAGAGGTAGTTGTAGCGAATGAGAGATGAAAGTGTTAAACATCAGTAAGCACTGAAAAATGTGGCTTCATTTCACAGTTGTGGTGTGATGAAATGAATGACTGATGACTGAGTGAGCAAGTTGAGCAAGTTTAAAGTTTTTTATAGCTCTTAATTACTGTTTACAGTCTTGAAGGGCTTTATAAAGGTCATAGCACAAGGCGGGCAAGAAAAAACTCCCAAAAAAATCCCAGAAGCAAAAAAGTGAAAAAATGGAAAAAAATCTTGGGAACAACAGAGGGTCAGAAACTCCCTCCAGGTCGGCCAGGAGGCCAATGGGTGCCAAGTGGGCGATTTTTAGTTCAGATCAATTCAAATTAAATGAAATGGAATCACAACAAATCTAATAAAGATTATGGCAAATATGACAAACAAAGAATAAAACAACAGGAGCATGTAGAAGGCTGTGAGACATGACGGCATTTACCTTCTGGAAAGCCAGAGTGGACTCATCTCCGTATTGGTTCCTGAAGTAATCGTACATGCCAAAGTCTGTCTGCCGGCCCAGTTGGTCACGAGACTTACAGTCCGGGATGCACTCAATCACTCCACACTGCAGAGGATCAATACATACAACGAGAGAACCAGACGGGTTCGAATACAGGGAGACATTAGACTTGCAGTTTTATTATTTTAGTGGTAGATTTGTTTTGGATGTTTTTCCTCTCAGAGCTGATATACGAGAAAATATTTAACGGTTTTATATGAACTCACTCCAGGGGCAGTGGCCACCACCCTGTAGGGAAACACGTAGAGGTCGAGACCCACCAGCTGGAAGATGTTCTTAAATAGACCGATAATCTGAAGAGCCAGCATGTCCTGGGAACAAAACAGAGACCACGGCGAAATGAATGCAAGTCAATAAGAGGAAATAAATTCAGAGGAAGCTTTTTGCCTGATGGATGGGAGAAGACGAGGGCAAAGTGAGTGGAGCGAGACCTGTCTGCAGTCGTCTCCCACTTTAAAGATGGCTGCCTGCCAGCAGATCCTCTTGGCCTCCTCTTCGCTCTTCGCCTCGTCCAGAGAATCTGAGCGACACTGCAGACCTGAGAGGAAGACATCACGACACCGTTTGCTGACATAATAATAATAATCTGAGAAGAGTTCATATTTTTGTACCTTCAACACCGACAGTTACCTTCTTTTTCCAGCTCACTGACTCCACACCTCCTCACTTTGAATTTGGCCAGGTAAGGAGCTTTAGCAGCACTGAACAGAGGCAGAAAATGATACAATAGGTTTTTGCAGTGAGGCCATTGTCATTATATTGTGTTAAAGGAACAGTTCACCCCAAAAAAAGAGATATGTTCCCACTTACCCCAAGCAAAATCTAGCCATCAAGATATTTTCTGTGTGATTTGGTGAGACTTCCAGTCAAACAATGATACAGTGGGGCTGAATGGGTATTCATTTGTGCAACTCAAGCTTAACTGTCAAAGAAAAATAATTCCCAACAAAACTCTTTACCCCGGGGGCCATTTATGTCAGGTATCCATGTTACTGTTTTTTTGGAGAGGACTGTTGCTGTTTCACATGTAAATTCAGCCATTCAGCCCTATTATACTGGGGTGAGGGGAGACTGGAAACTTTGGAAACCTCACCAAATCACACAGAAACCATCTGGATGGACAGATTCCACTAGGGAAGGGTAAGTGGGAAAATATGTTTCTTTGTATTTTTGGCGAACTATTCTTTTAATTGTAAAATAGTTAGATTGGAGAGGTGCTGAGCCGTACCTCTGCATGGGGGTCCCAGATTTGTAATCTATGTCCAGGACTATGGCCTCGGGGTTACTGGGAAGGTAACAGCCAGGCTGGACCTTGATCTCTGACATGGCTTTCAGGCAGGCCCTCTTCCTCTCATCACCCTTAGGAAAAGGTCTGATGATGACAAACAAAAGCAATGTGAACAGAGAGTTTCCACAGCATGCATGGGTATCACAAGTGATTTCAGACCCCAAGTGACAGTCGGGGTCTGCTGTTATTCACAGAGGGGAGTCACTGGGGTGGGAAGTAACTGAGAAAAGCCAGGGGACGGGAGATGTAGGGTTTGTTTAAAGACATTTTTCCCCTAGATATTTGCAATTAGCAAAGTAGTGAGGCAAGAGGGGAATTTCCTCAACCTCTAGTAGGAAGACAAAACTCTCCCTCTGAGACCGAGCGCTAACAGGCCCCGTCAGAGAACTGCTCATGAGCTGGAGAGCACAGAGGGAGACACAACACAGCACAAATGTCTTCCAGACCAATGGATAATCAGAGAGACATCACAGCAACCAATGGCAAAACAAATGAACAACAAAGGGATTTAGGGAGTAGATCACTAGTGGTGGAGGGAAAAGAAAGGCAGAAAATATTTAGACTCTGGGGAAGTTAGTTATCACCTCATAAACACCTTGAAGATTACCTAGAGTTATGTATTAAGTATGATGTCCAAATAAAAGAAAAGTTATACTGTGATGCTACTATGAGGCCTTTGGCAGAGCTTGGCAGAAGCTTCTCAGCTTCAATCATTCTCTGACTTCCTTCCTCAGTTTGTGATTGTACTGTATTATGACTTGACAGCACATTAAAGATGGACAAGACAGAGGAAGAGAAGAAAAGAGAAATAGAAAAGAGAAAATGCAAAAGATGAGGAAGAGGAGACAAAAGTTAGAGTGTGAGACAGAAAGAAGGAAAACAAGAGAGACAAAAGCAGACAGAGGAGGCTGTTTGCATGTACAAATGACTGAGAGGAGTGTGTCAGTACTTGATGATGGCGGACACATTGGTGATCTTGTTGAAGAAGTCAAATTCTCTCTGGTAGAAGTCCTTGGCCGGACCAGACAGAGAGCCAGTGATCTCCTCCACCATCTGCTCCAACAGCTCACCGATGTCAGCTACATGGAGAGAGAAGATCATAGTTTTGTGCATTTGTATGTGCAGCTCTGTGTACAGGTGTATGTGTTTGAGAGGGACAGATATCTCACGGTCTTTCTGGTGTCCCTCCTCATCCATGAAGATGTTGGTCTTCATGTTCCAGATGAACTGGTGGGCTAACAGCTGAGACTTCTGAGCGGCCCACAGGATGTACTCTCTGACATAACCCATCTACATCAGGTCACAACAGGACAGAGAGGATAAATTACTAACCTGGAGATATCTACATTTTCAACACAGTCTACTGAATCAATAATCAACTTTACCTTGTCATAACGGAGCGCTTGGACAATCTGAGGAATGTAAAACAAAATGGCATCCTGGAAACACCAGAAGAAAATATGTTACTGGGGAAAAACTAGAAAATCTCCAGTGTCCAGTGATTAAATGGTAAACACAATAATATGTCATAACTGTATCATTATAAACAAGTAAAAATGTCGTCCCCACAAATGATTCAGGCACCTGTAAGACCAAACTGTGAAGAGATGCATCATCCCTGCCACTTTCACCAAATTCGACCAGTGATGTGCCATGTGGCCTTAAAATGCCCCCATCAGGCCAATTAGTGTAATGTTTTTAAAATCCAGAACACAAGCGCAAAAGTATTCATTTCTCCATGTTAAATCACAATTGAACCTGTAGCATTAACATTTTTCTCAGTTGTGAGGGGCAACATATGACTCTTTTACATAAAAACAAATGTGGAATTGATATAATTTGTTTTGTTTCTTTTGACGGCTTTGTGGACACAACTTAGCTAATAAAGGCAGTGGGTCTGTGCTAATTATATCCAACATCAAATTCCGGAAGATGAATTACATACAATTTAATCTGAATAGTTTATTGCTGACAACAGGCAGCAGCCATGTTGACCAAAGCAGCTACGTCACAACTACAATTCCAGTTTATCTGATTAGATCATCCAATATGGAGGAATATTTAAATGGTGCTTTTGCTTCATGCAGATCCAACCGGTAGCCTCTGAGATATCACCATCATGTTGTTTTCATCACATGGAGGATAAAGCCTGGACAAATGCAACAACAGTGCGTGTGTGTGTGTGTGTGTGTGTGTGTGTGTGTGTGTGTGTGTGTGTGTGTGTGTGCTTACGGGAGGAAAGGAACGCAGCACTTTGACCCCATACTGCGCCGTGAGGGGGTGAGGAGGGTACATGGAGGAGAAGTAGGACAGTCCTGTAGGGGGATCAGCTGGGGCCCAGCACAAGATGTGACTCAGCTCTGGGGAGTCAGCATCAATGGTGTGCCACGTCACTAAGAACTGAAGAAACGACAAAAAAGAGAGAAGGGAAAGTGAGAAACCCCAAGAGAAATTAAAGGATCACACCAGTGCTTTATCCCATTTATTACAATTCATGCACAATTTGCTACAACTATTTTCCAAAGCATGACGCACTGTTTTAGATGTCTGAATGTGTTTTTCCTCCCTTCTATTCAGCCATTTTATTCCATTCATTTCAGTATGGCATGAAAATCATCTTGGAAAGCCTTGAAACTGGCTTAAGTAATCCATCACAGTGCACACCCCGCCTGTGTTTATTTTTGTCAATTACTTTATCATTGAATAGTAATTTAGTTCAATGTCCACATTGATTTGAAAAGTCTACAGTCTTGTGTTGCGTTCAAATGCTGGTGAGAAGCTCTGACATCCAGGAATTCAAAATTGGCTGCCAAACAGCATTGCATTCACACATTATTTGATCGGGAAATCAAACCCAGAAGTCACTCAATAAGCAAACATGGTCCAAGACTCCTAAACCTCTGCACAAAACAGCCAGAACAGAGAATTTTAAAGGTTGGTTTGTCTCCTGAAAACTTTAATTTTCAGGAAACTGTGCAAAGCAAACTGTGCAAATATTTAAAAAATCTGCAAAAGGATGGTGTGCTTTGAAAAAATGGTTGATGGTAATGTAATGTCCGTGTGTGTGCAGTAAATGGGCTAAAACATGCATAAACACCAGTACGGTCCTTTAATCAACTGGGATCTATGTTGATTGCAGTGCACATCACAGATCCATATTTCCACATCATGTATGACAGCAACCTGGCTCAAGGTCATGACCCCAAGCCTGGTTTGGAGCTAACTAGCCCCTGGAGGAGGCTGTGTTCATTAGCTACTAAAGTGACTGGAATAAACAACTATGAGATGTCAAGGAGGATCATCATGTAAATCACTGTGGCCTCCAGGGAGGGATGCACACACTGCCTCCCCGGCTCCTTCTGTCCCTCAGAAAGGTAGACAGATATGAGGCTCATTAAGAGTGAAGCCAAGGAGAACTAAATCAAAAGGACTACAGAAGGCTAGAGGGAGAGATTACTTCAAAAACATCACCACATTTCTCAAGTGACAGAGAGATTACAGCCACTTAAAACTTTACAATAAGTGACGAAGACTCTTTTTGTGCAACTAAAACATAAACCCTGTGATAAATTCAGAGCCAGTTCCAATTTCTGGAATACACAAAAAAATCATACGGTTTTGAGAATAGTATTATTTATCCATGTCATCTTGTATGAAGCAGACCTTGTGATGCTTTCACAGCTATAAAGCCCATCTTCAGATTATTTCTAATCAATAAATAACCCATCGTCTGGCAACCAGCCCTGATCATTATGAAATAACGGTCTGGCAGGCAGAGGGTCTCACCTTTACCGCCTCAGGAACATCACACACAGCAGCTGGATCCATACGAACCAGGCGAGTCACCTCTGACACGATGGCCTCTGTGTTTTTAAATCTGAAAGACAAATGAAAAACTTATTAGATGCAGGAGTAATGAATGAGTGAGAGTGTGAGAAAACCTCTGTGTAGAGCTGTAGAGGTGCAATATTTAAGACAAAATTTCAGACTCTGAAAAGCTATAACTCTGATGGGCCTCAGAGGTGCGTGCATCATTCATGGGGAACAATGATATTAATATTTTCTATTGCCTTTTTTACATTTGGAAAGACATGTACACTCTTTATTGCTCATTTGGCCTGGGCCTTGAGTATGACTGGATTTGCACTGATCTCGGTCTTGATTTGTTGACTTGACTCTCCTTGATTTCTTTTGATTCCCTTGACTCAAACTCAGCTGTATCTGGTCTGAACACTGGCTTGGACTCAGTAAACCGGTCTCGACTACAGCCTCTGTGTACCTGGCAGGCAGCTGCAGCGCTAGGTAAGGTGCTATGCTCCAGGCCAGGTTGACGTTGTCCTTCCACTGTTTCTCAGTCAGACTGATGTATTTGGACCTCCAGTTGGCGATGCTGGTCTCCACTGACTGCTCCGTGGAGATGGCCAGCTCCTGGGTGGACAGCGGGTTGTACCACGTTGTCAGCCGCTCGATCTCACTTGCCTTGAGAGAGACATACAGGCAGAGGTTTTACTAAGAGGCAGGTAATTTTTAATACTCTCAATCAGCACTATAAGAAGTAGGTTTCTGGTCAGTCCAGATAGGCAATAGGGCTGGGACGATATGCTTATCTCCTGACTGGATATGTATTACAATTATTAAGTATTGCGATTTGATATTGCGATTGATTGTGATTTTTGTTTGTTTGTTTGTTTGTTTGGGAAAAGTTGAATCATACTTTTCTAGAGACTGTATATCATGAGTTCAGCAGCATCATTGCTATACCGCGTATAAAAGTAGTAAATAAGATTTATATGTGCATTTATATGTGTACACTAAATACTTAAGAGAATCATTTTTTCCCACCCCTAATAGGCAACACTCATTTTACTTATAATAAAGTAAGACAGGATAAAAAATTGGGACAACAACAAGAGCCATGATTAAACCAATTCTAAGCCATCTGCTTGGACACTGTCCTACCTTTAAGGGCAAAGACTTTTGTATGTATATACAGTGTTTGTGAGTATAAATGGCTAACGAGCAAAGATAAGTACCAGTAGGGCCAGTAACAGTGTCCTGCGTTTCATGTAGTACTTGTGCAGCTGAGAGCCTCGGTTGCTTTTCTTCGACAAACCTGAAACAGCACAGCAGCAATGCATCAATAATACATCACAGCAGAGCAAATACATTCAACAACTCTTTCACGCATGGCCTGGTAGATGTAGCTAAGTTTCACTCTAACTGCCTGCACAGAACATAATGTAATCCGGTGTAGCATATGTAAGTGTATGTTCATGTGTGTTCACCTGATTTCTTAGATATGGTGGACATCCCAGAGGACAGAGGGTAGGTGTTGATCCATCCCTGAGCCACCTGCTGCCTCTGGCCCACCGCCGCGTCAAGACTGCTCCGGCTGTCTGTCACAGTCACTACAGACAGGCTGTTCACCGACATGTCCTGAGGGTCTGCGCACAGTAAACTGGCATTAATTCGCCCAACAATTACATCATCAATCTATCAATATCTTAAATTGCAAGGACCAGATATCTACTTTGTGGTGAAAGTGTTTACAGCTTGTGTTCACTGGCTTGTAGCTGGGAAACGTGCTTGTTTATTTAAAGCGGGAGGTCTAAGGCCTGAGGACAGTTTGGCCTGCATTAATGAATACTAACTACCTTCAACCATGGAAACAAGAGAGCAGAGCTTGACCCACTCCATAATCGGTCATGCCACATCGACGTACAGCTACAGAGAATTATTTGAGAAGTATATATTTAGCATCCTATATTTGCCATATTTTATAGCCATTATAGCCAGGGGGACATTTTTCACTTGCTCCTCTTCACAAAGAGCTCAAACCAAGGATGAAATGCTGAATAATAGGGAATAAGTGTCTTACTCAAGGACACTTCAGCATGGCACGCTAGATACTTGCCAACCACTGGGTCACACTGCTGTCTAATGCAAAAGATCACTGTCATAAAACCCTTGATCTGAAAATCAGTATACATTTTCTGGTCTGGAACTGATAGTATCAAGATACTAAAATGACCACTTGGATATCAAAGTTCAGACAAACGCTCATACTAAAAAAAAAAAAAATCAATCGTTCATTGTCAGTGGAGCAGTTCCAGGCTGAGCACTGATATAAAAGCACAGATGGCGAAGTTATACTTCTGGATTGATTATGCTTTCCTAGATTATAGATTAAAGAATCTGTCGAATCTATAGATTACAGGAGCACAAAAAAGAGGGCAAGGGAGGAAAATAATTAACTTTTTCCACCCTGTAATCTCTTCTCTGTGAAAATCCTAAAAAGAGGTAAAATTCCATCTATAAAGAATGTTCTTATTCTTAATTTCTCCTAGATTGGGTTCTTCAGTTCTGCAGTTGGGTTCTTCATTACTGTACCTGGAGGAACCAGCTGGCTGGCAGCCAGATATTTCTTGTCAGACAGCAGGCTGGCGTAGAACTTGATCATTATACTGATGTCTTCTCTCAGCCTCTTCTCTGTCTGAGTGGGAAATTTTGGAGCAACACTACAGAAGAACAGAGGACAGATGGCAATAAAGTTAATGGACTGATGAACAGAGGGACGGGTTTTATTCACAGAGAAATAAAGAAAGATTTCTTAACTGTCAAAATGACAGAGTTGAATTATTCATACCTAAAGTAGTCAAAAGCTGTGGAGTAGATCTTCTCCCGCAGAACATTTCTGATGGTGGCATTTGTCACCACATCAGCATGCAGAAGAGTCAGACCCAGAGTCAGCAGCCTGGAGCAAAGGAAAGTTTTTACATTATAATCATCAAGTTGAAGACATTTCTCATAGCTGATTATTACAGCATCTAAGATATAACCTTTTGTCTGCTGGAATAATGAGACCCAGTACCTGTATCTTGGTCCTATGGCACCAACATGTCTGTTCAGGCTGCTCTTGGCTCCTCCAACACTCAGGGACAGAGACCTCTGCAGGATAGCAGTGAATATCTCCACCTGGTCAGCACTGCTGTACTTGGCTATTTCAAACCTCTGCACCAGGAACTGTGGAGGGAGGAGAGGCAAGGGAGAGAAGGGATGAAAGAGGATAAAGAGAGGTGATAGTGTCCTAGCTTCAGCTGCCTGTAATGCCAATATTATACTTCTCATCACAGATATATTGGTGATCAATGTATATGCTGGCTGATATAAATAAAAAATAGCACATATTGCAGTTTAAAGCACTTGAGATTTAATTTAAAAACAGTGTTATCATTAGCAGACTCCAGCAGACAACATTGTTTACAACACTTTGCATATAGCATGTCAGTTGGCAGAGTAGTGTATCACAGCTGAGCAGATGGTGCTGCAGATTGTGTTAAGAAGTTTACTGTTCAAATATAAAATATCAAGCTCCCAGTACATATTTTTCTTACAACTATTTGCTTTTCAAATTAGGTTTTTTTCAAATCAGCCAATACATCATTATTGGACATTTTTCTTCCAAATAGCGATGTGTTTTGGCAGAAAACCAAGCTAGGTCTTACAATTGAACAATGCAAAAAATTTTTATTTGTAAATATACCTTTGTTATCACCCTAAGTTACAAAGGGATGCTACAGTAGCAAATAGCATCCCATCACCACTATTTTCGAAAATTCTGGTGTTTTTTATCATATCACATATCTGTCACATATCTGTCATAGGAAGTAGTGAATAAAAATTAAAGAAGAAAACACAACTGCAGCCTAAAAAGTCAGTGAGCGCTCCCTGCAGAGAAAACCGGACTGACCGTTAGATCTTTGGCCTCTCTCATCTCTTTAGTATAAAGCGATCACAAACCAGCTGGACTGGTAAACATTAATGTGCTGTGTGCAGTTTACTGACATCACATTACATAATTTCTGGGTACTGACCAGCTTTAGTCTGCTATAGCGCTTAAGTTGCACTATAGACTGACTAGACTGGGCAAGAACTCAAACAGCAGACAGCAGTTTGTGTCCCGGTGTGACTGACCTCTATCCAGAGGAAGTGAGGGGTGACGTCAGGCGGACAGGGCACGGGCTGGCTCTCCTCTGACGCAGCCAGAGGGTCGGCCTCCACCTTGGCCTCGGAGAACAAACCCATCTTTAGCTCCACTGTCATCTGCCAAGCTCCTGCCATCTCACGCATGAACTGGGGAAAGGGAGGAGAGCTTAAGAATACACATTTAAGCACTGTGTTGTGTTCACTGTTTTGTTTTCACTGGGTTGTACTGACCTGGGACATTATTACTAGGCTGGGGACATTTTCTTTTGGAAATATTATCTGTAACATCAATTATGCTGAAAATCTGTTTGAGCAGAGTGCATGTGTATATAAGTGTGTGCATGCATGTACATGTGTGTGCATAGGTGTGAGAGCAAATTAGATGAAGGTAATGTGACAAGAAGTGCAGTTACTTCTTATTTCAATATTTACCATAAACTGAACTAAACATTGGATTAGCAGCATAAATGTGTAGGAAGGGGGGGTGTAGCATCAATGAAAATACGCTATTTTACATGTTCTTCAAAGAAAATAAGCCAAGGCCATTGAGTTTCAGGTCGAAAAAATAATTCATTGTATTATTTTTCTTTTAGTAAACATAAAAACGTGTTATTTTGACTCAAACGCCATACGTTTATGGAAGGCCTTATTCTCCCCTGCTGTGTGCTAAATCTGATGACACTGTTCATTTAAAAACACCATGTTTAGGATTTCCAAAAAAGTGATAAAGATACACACTGGCACTTCCACTCCGTTGTGTGCAGCCAGCAGCCACTCCCAGCAGGCGATGGCGGTCTCCATACCGTGCTCTGTAAACATCTTCAGAGGAGACCAGCACAGATGGTGCAGCAGCTGAGGATCACAGTCTGAAGACAAACACGACAGAAGAAAGAGAGAAGTGTGAGAGAAAGATACATGGCAAGATATATGCTCGAATCCACTGTAAAATTTCAAATTGCACTAACTTTTGGTGGTGATCAGCAGGGCGGCCATCTTGAACATGGCCTGGGTGAAGGCTTCTGAGTCTTTTCTGTCCAGAGCGTCAGTCATCTGCTTCACCATCAGCTTGTTCAGGTCTGACTGGCTGTGGGTCGCCTCTGAGAACTGGATCATACCGGCCACCTAGACATCACACACACACACACACATACACACACACAGGCCATATGCACAATCACACAAAGATACAATGTCAAAGATGTCAAAGATACAATGAGGTGTATAACTTCTTTATTCCTACTGGAGTCCGTTAGGATGAACTTTTTACTCAAAGGAAATGAAGGAAGATGGATGGTCAATATTACCAACAACTGTAGCCAACAGAGTTCTTTAATTAAATTTTCATGCCTTATAACCCACTATGTTATCCTCATTCATTTTGGCTGAAGTGCTAATTGCTACTCCTGCTGCAGCCAAAATTCCTTATTTCCACTCTTTCAGAAAGTCTCATGTTAATGCAGCATGTCTACATGTATCAGACATTTAATGCTTTTAACGAATATTTTTAACAAAATTTAAGGCTGATTTTTGGGTTTACTTTTCTTCAAGTTAGATAGAAAGGTGGTAATAAATCTAACCATTACTTTTTTCCCACAGAACTTGGGACAGGTAGGTACAAGGAGTTTCTTGTAGCAGATAAGTATAAAGTGATCTGGGTTCATCTACAACAGGCACACCCCCAACAGGTAGCAGGCCATATAAAGTCAGTATCATGTTCAGTAGGCTTAGAGTTTTGTAACATCTGAAATGTTGATTCTGACACATAAGAACTTGACTCATTTTGACTAAAAAGAATAGATGCATAAATAAAATTAGATAAAATGTTTATACTGAAATTACGTTCTCGCATAAAATCCTATCAAATTTAAGAATATTTAATGACTTTTTGAGGCCTTATATCTATCAAATTGAATTTAACACATTTTAAGACACCCTGTAATATTCAAAAACAGACGTCACCTCTCCAGTGTAGCGGTTGCGCAGGTTGAGGGAGGCCATGAAGTTGGAGTAGTCCTTCTTCACACACGCCGGTCTCTCGGTCAGTTGGGTGGTCTGGTGGAGAACACAGTTTAAGGACCACCGAGCCACAGAGTCACAAGCCAGCGAAGTAAGATAGGTGGGTGCACTGTAACTCTGTCTGCTGTTTCTATACTGAGGGTGTCATGTTTGAGCCCTGACTCGCTGTATTGGGTGTTCAGACCAACCTGAGGGAAAGCAGCCTATGGTTGGCCACAGGGCGGAGGACACCAGCATAACCAGTTAGCCAAATGGGCAACCAGCCAACCAACCCACCAGTCCATTGCAGGTAAGTAACCAGGTAACCAGCAAATCCGTAAACCAGCCAAGCAACCAGGTAGGTAGTTCGTTGCAGTTTAATAAAGACAAAATACAACAAATGAAGCAAATGAAAAGACGGATACAGCAGAATGCAAGCCCAAAAACACATAGAGAATGCATAGCAAGCAAAATAATGTCACATAGACTGGTATGCATGCACACATAGACACACGGGGCTGTAAACAACTAGAGTCCATCCCAGTGTTTACAGAGCTACAGAATAGTATGAAACACAATAAAACATACATATAAGCACATAAAAGATACAAGGCAATCCTGCTAAGAGTTAACAAAACTGCGTGACTTTGACAAAGCAACTAAATGGCACATTTGTTGTTATTTTGAAAAGATATAAATGTTGGACAAATGTTAATAAGCATCAAATCTCCAATGGCCACAGATCATCTGCCCTGTGAAGTCAGCGGTGGGTAAATGTTTTTCAAGTCTTCAAGTGTACAGTATGTTCAAATATGTTAAAAAAAAAAGTGTTGCATTACTTTAAAATTGTAAACGAACAGCAGAGGTACTTGTGACTTTGTGAGACATCCTCAGTGCTCTATGAAACATTTGATGACTGTCCTTACTAGAAAACAAGTCTTGTTAGCTCTTCGATATGAATACAATAACAGATATTAATGTCTTCCTTGTTTCCTCTTCATTTCACATACACATAAACGTGAGTTTGTGATAAACGTTTTAATGACTCCTGTAAAGCTGAACGTCAAAATATGTCTTCAAAATTTAGTGATAATATAGTACATTCGGTTGATGAATTGACATTTGTGCTACATTCAAGTCTTTGAATCATTTCCCTTTAAGTTAGCAATTTTGTTAATAGTAGCTAGTATTTAGACATTTAATTCTGATCTCTTTTCGATCTGTCATTTGTCATTAACTTGGTGATATCGGTCGCCAGACACCGATACTGTGGTGATCACTAAGAGTGTGTGTACAGGCATGCATGTAAGGTTGCATATGTGTGTGTGACTCACGCCAAGTGTAGTGCTCTGTCTGTTGTAGCCAGCGAAGTGCAGGATGCTCTCAGTGGCCATGGCCAGGCCTGTGTGCTGAGACAGTCCTGACACCCAGTTCTGGTGCTTGTTCAAGTACTCCTACACAACACACACACACATATGGAAAGGAGACAAAGTGAGATGAAGAGAGAGAGAGAGAGAGAGAGAGTATGACAAACACACAACAGAAAGACAGAGAGGTTAAGTATTCTAAGTAGAGTCCAAATATAGAGCATATATTTTGACAACAAATAATTATGACTATATATAAGTAAAAAAACTAAGTTACACAAATGATAGTAAACTGATTTGAGGTCTTGTGTTATTACTTGGAGCATTGCAGCCAAAGAAAGGTTACTAAACAACAGAAATGTCAAGCCATGTCACCTGACCGCTGCTTTGAATTTTAGTACTGAGGTATCTAATTTTTCATAAAGTCCCTCAATGACTTTTCCACTTTCACTATAAATCAGCTTTGTTGGACTTTTCTTAAACCCCACAAATCTATTCTGTACAGATCTGTAGTGTTTTCCAGACAACATGAAGTTGAAGAAACTGACCTGCAGGTGGGACTTGGTGACAGAAGGGGCCCATTTCATTGCTTCTTTCAGGATCTCACCACAGCGAGCAGCAAAGTCCTTCACTATGCTCTATAAGGAGATAAGGGGATCAGAATTTGGTACTATTTTATCACATGAACAAAATATTTTACCATATAATCCTCACACAAACTGATAAGATTAGGGCTATTTTTTTCTCAGTTACTTTTATAGTACCCATAAAAAGTGCTTAGTTTAGCAAAACTAATCATGTATTGTGGGCCTGTGTTTAAAAACATCTAATACAATCATCAACCATACAAGATAAGTGAATTACTGATGGACCACAGATAAATAAGGCTGGACAAGAAAAAGGCATAACTGCAAATACGTAAAATCAATGCTCTGCCCTCCCCTAGTGGTCAAGGGTGGAACAGCAATCCAAACTCACCTCTCTGGCCTCATATGTGTCAGGAACAGTGATCCTGTGCGGGGTGTCTGGGATGTCGTAGTAAGGCTGATCCTTGTGGATGTCCTGAACAAGTGGGGGAAAAAAATCAAGGCAAGCTTTTTCTCAAAAACACTGTAAAACACTCTGCATCTCCTTAAAAGCACTGACATCTGATTACAATTTACTTAGAACAAAAACGCTAAAGTTCTGCTTTAGTTTCCCCTGTGAGCACTTAAACACTTTACCTTTATTATCAGGGAAAGTTGATTTGCCCAATTTGATTTTCTTGTCCTTTATGGGAATTCAACCTACCAACCTTGCACTCGTGTTCATCTAAGATTTCCACGTTTGTGTTATTCACACTTCTGTCTAGGAGTTTTGTTTGTGTTGTTCACATTAGACCTTCTCTGATACTTACAGCGCTCAGAGACAGAGAGAGAGTCTGCAGGATGTCCAACATGGTCTTCAAAACACGACCGCTCCAAAGCAGGTGGGGGAAACTAGTAGAGGGGCAGGGACAAGAAAAACACAGCCACAATATCTATGTAAAGTGACCAAAAAAGATTAATAATGGAGACTGACAGGATTACTAGATAATAAGCACTTACGTCTCAGCCAAACCAGAGAGGTATTTGTCCGCCACTCTGCGGATCCTCTTGTGGGTGTGGTTAAAGTTGACCAATAAAAACTGGGCATGTCGCTCTAATTCCTCCTCATGCTCTTTGGTCTTGGGCTAAAAAGATAAGAAACATGCTGTGAATTTTATGCCGTGTGATTTAGGATTAAAAACTATGGTCAATAAGATGCCCCTGTTTGAAAAACAATGAAGAGGGGCAAGTATACATGTACGACTTATTACCCTGCAAAGAGGCCTACCTTCTCAGCCATCATTTGCAGAAAAACATCAAACACCTTATCGCCGACACAGATTACACACTGCATCATACCTGAGAGAGAAAAATGAGATTTAAAAGAACAGATTACAATAGATGAAAAACAGATAGTTACATGTGTATAGTTTTAAGAGTAAAGCCCTCACCGGATTTGTCCTTCTGGATGGCTTTGTCCTCAAAATATCGAAACATGACCTGGAATCTGTCGGCATCGTTAGATCGCAGCATCCTAAAGGAGGGCAAGAAGAAAGAGAGAAATTAAAATTAATCTGAGCTCACTGACTGCAGCAAGAACAGAGTAAGGGCAATCCACTTTATGTAACGTGTTCTGGGAAGGTAGACAGAGGTTACTGAAAATGAATAGTGTAAGCCAGGCTAATTAAGTGTACAGAGGCTGACCTCATGTATTCCAATCTGTAGACTGAGAGCAGGTAGGTGGACATGGCGAAGTCCAGCTTGTTAATGAGGGCCGAGCCTTCAGGGGACGGGTCGAGGAGATTGATGATGGTGGACCGCAGCTCGCTCAACTCCGCCTTGACGACAGAAATTGAAACCTAAAGGTTACTGCTGGTGTGTGTGTGTGTGTGTGTCAGTGTTTTCTCTGCCATTAAAAAGCCTGGCATGAGCGATTTGGCATAGAAGGTTTCAGTGAACATTTATCACAGTGCTAACAAGGTCTTTTCACCATCACAAGAAAAAAATAATCTGGTTTGTAAACACTGTACCGGTGTGACTGTGTCATTTTTCAGGGCAGAGTTGTATTGCAGTTCTGAGCGAAGCGGTTCTCCACTCGGGAAAGTGAGGAGAGGAGACTTGGTGGCGATCTCGCACACACCTTCATACCACTCCTCTGGCCAAAGCCCTGGGAGCAGTGAGAGAAAAATGATGAGCAAACCTGAAACAACTCTATGACTAGACATGGGGCAACAGACGGCGCAAATCCATGATGTTCCCAAACTGGTTGTTTCAGGGATATATATTTATAGGGAACCAACAGGCTATTAGGACTGTTATTATTTAAAGTTCATGATAAACATGATTCTATAATAAATGTTATAAGTCAAACTGATTACTTAAACCAGAATGTTAATCTCTTGGTATATTAATGTGTTTTTTGGATATATTGTTTTGGCACTGATGGTGTCAAAAGCCAAAGCCTCTTTAATTTATTTTATGAGTACTTCTGGCATACAAGTCACCTTCCCACACTGTACTGTTTCATAATTTGGCCTCTCTTCTTTTAATGCTGTGTATGGGGACGTTTTACAACTAAATATGTAACAAAATTAAATGGACAAAATCAGTGTCTGTTCACCCCTCTCTTACCTGATCCCTCCACAGCAAAACCCATGACCACAGAGTACAACCAGAAGTCCCTGAACAGCTTCTGGAGGCGGGGCTTGGCCTCTTTGATTGGCGGAAGCCGCCTGGTCAACTGTGAATTGGAAAAAAAAAAAGAGAAAACACATACAAAGTAAAGCAAAGTATCTAGCAACAGACAAATGAGAAATCTCATTCTGAAAAGAGATTCTGAAAGAATGACAAAATGCAATTCATAAATGTGTGAATAACTGAAATCTTTGTGGGTATGCTGTGCATGGAACAAAATTAAGATGAACAAACAGATTTCAAATGATAAAAACATTGTACTAAATCACAAGCTCTTCTGGAAATAAATCAGATCAAACAGTCTTGAATGGTAAGTTGAATTGTGAAGAGTTAAAGATTTCAGTTAGTCACAGCACTTTTTTTGCCTGTTGTTTAATCTGGTCTATTTGTTCAGGAGGAGCCCACATCAAAGTTCAGTTTTGGTATTCAGCTCCTTGCTCATAGTCCCACAGACAGAACCAACACTGCACTTCCCACCAGCACAGAGCAACCAAAGGTAAGGCATTTCACAGACAGAGACCGCCATATAGGGAATGTTAAATATACTATATGTATACTAAGATTAAGCTTTTTTTTCATTTTTATCTTAAATTAATGTGCATTTGAATTTAAAATATCTTTTTAATTATTCTAAACAGTTAATCTCCCCTTTCCTAAAATGACGATTTATGTGTTTTATCCACTGACTATGCTATTCATGTGTGTCAAAAAAAAAGAACATTGATTAAATCTAACAAATTTTAATCAGAGCATGCAGTAAAATAACCTAAATGTACATTGTCTCTGCTCAACTCTGTCTCTGTCTCAGCCTCTGTTCATTTTTGTCTCTGTCCTCCCTTCAGGATGTGGGTCATCACCGTCATCTCCGCCGCCTGCCTCCTGGTCAGCCCCTCGCTGGCTGGGATCAAAGACCTTTCCTCTCACTTTGTTGACCCTACCTCTGACCCCAACCCCAGGGGCTTTGGCCAGGGAGGGGCGGTGGATATGGAGGCCATCCCCTTGGACTTCCACAAGGAGAACACTGTCACTAATGATCTGCCTTTTGACGGCTTCGAGGATGAAGATTATATTGATTTTGACAAGATCCTGGCAGAGGGTAGCGATGATTACATGTGAGTGATTAAAAAAAAAAAGTTATCTTGTGGTAGATTATTTGAAAAAGTCAATCTTGTGATAATTTTTCAGGGGAGAGTCTTAAATCTAATCCCTAGTAAAATAAGTGAAGACATACAGTATATGGGTAATTGAGACGTAATTCCAAACTGTAATTCCTAATATAAACAGTGGGATCCAAAAGTCTGAGTCCATAACTGTTTTGTTTAATCATTTATCAAAAACAAATACAAACGTTTTGTCAAATGATAGTTCTCAAATAAGATTACATAATTTCTCACTAATCGAAGTGCCAGACCCCTGTTCTGCTCAGAGTCTCCTCTCCTGCATCCTCTTGGCACAAACCTTTGGTTTTTCCAGTGACTGGTGCGATTTTTCTGATGTCATCCACTTCTGCTTTTTGTCGGTGGTACATTCTAGAGAGGGACTTGGCTTGCCATGGCACCTCCTCTACTTTCTCTTCAGCCACGTCTTTATCTGATGACCAGCAGAGCATTATGTGCTGATGGCCTGGAGCTTGCTCTTTCCACTGAGCTGACACCCCTGGACTTGTCTTACTCTGAGGTACTTGGATGGATCTTGCCTCTTCATCATGGCTCCTATGTGGAATCCCAGGGTCCTTGTAGCTGTCTTTAATGTCTGTTATGAGACCTTCTGGTGGTTCAGCCCCTTCAGACCTAGTCATCTTCCCCCTCTTCACTACCATCTACCCACACTTCTCCAGCCCAAATGACATTCCAATGTTGCTGCAGTAGATCCTTCCCAGGCGTCCATGGACAGCATGTCCTGCTCATTCATGGTGAACAGTGTGATGTCATCCATGTAGAAGAGGATGGTAGCCCCATTCTTCATAATGAACCGGCTGGGGAGATTCAGCCATACGTAGATACACAGTATATACCACACTTGATGGTCACTTGTGCGCCTTTGACTTCTTGTGCTGTCCTCCACTGATCAACTGAGTTCTTTATGAGACCTCGTTGGCCTTGAATAGAGTCCTGGTTGATGGCTTTGAGCCTCTGGCATTATTTCCAATCCCTTTCTTTCATGTATTGACACAGATATCGATTCGACTTGGTGGCTATGATGTTTGACAGGAGCTTTCATGTTGTGGAGAGGCAGGTTTTGATCAGTAGTTGGATAGTGTTGTTCCCTTGTGATGGTCTTTTGTCCTGTGCTTGTGCAGTTCTTCGTGTTTGTAAACTGTTGTTAGACATGTGCAGTGGTCTGCTGCACTGGTCTTTTTATGGCTTGTCTTCCTGATCTTGTAGCCTTACGGGTGATCTCAGCTATGGTACTTGTAGTAGTGGAAATTGGTGTAGTGTCGCATGCATATGCTACAATACTCTCCAACTGCATCTTCTCACTGGAGTACTCCAACCAAATTCCTAATCCAGGTGCTACACATTTTAGCAACTCAGATGTTTAGACACCACTGTTGTGCATACATGTTTTTTTTTATTTTGTTTTTTTGTCGCATATTGTTGACGATTTTTTGTTAATGGTTTCTTATCATATAGCTGAAATGCAGAGTGCTTAATCAAACTTGTGATCTTTTTTTTCAGTGAAGGGGATGAGATAGATGAAATTGCTACCCCAGCCCCAGACATTGA